>OW388297.1:52486988-52706529 GCA_936450465.1 Gibbula magus
CTTTAACATGGGAACTCGTACTGGAATTAGCTGCCAAAAGCATCGGATCATTAAGCCATGGCTGTGTGACCGGAGGTGAATATCTGACCATTAAGCCATGGCTGTTTGACTGAAATAGGACCATAAAGCCATGGCTGTTTGACTGAAATAGGACCATAAAGCCATGGCTGTGTGACGGAAGGTGAATATCTGACCATTTAGACATTGATGTGTGATCGAGGTGAATATCTGACCATTTAGCCATGGCTGTGTGACTGGAATAGGACCTTTACGCCATGGCTGTGTGACCGGAGATGACTATCTGACCATTAATGTGTGATCGAAAGTGTGAACTGTAAACGTAACAAACAAATCCTTCAATCCTTAAGGTTAATTAACGATAAAAAAAATGTAGTTTATTTCTTCAATCGATCAAAGCAGTTGAGATTTTGTGAGATAGATATAATCAATTTGGACAGAATTATTCAACAGCGGGCTTCGAGACAGGCAACACATTGATTAATCACTTGTTCAAAGGAACGCTTGTAATATTAAGGACAGCCTGAAAGCGTCAAGAAACGTTATAAAGAACTTAGTTTAAATCATGTCTTCCTTGAGTCACAGTATAACGACGTATTTTTTAAACGATGAAGATTGAATGTATTTCGACCATGTTTGCTTTTCCTTCAATGCTACACTGTCAGTTCAATGCCTTCTATGGTTCGCTAGTTCTAGTTGATGCTCGCAATCCAGTTGATACAATTAATGACCACACTGGTCTTGTTGGATTTTTCAATGCAATAATAATAAGCACCATGAATTAAATTGTTTGAGAGGCATTCTAGAAGTTGGTATGATGAAGAAGACAAATATTTATGGATGATCAACTTCTTTATTATAGAAGTTGTTCCTCCATAAATATTTGTCTTCTTCACCATGAATTAAGTAAACTATTTTTGAAAACGACGTTAATTACAAATTGCTTAACCTTACTTAATTCTGCGGACTAAACTTTACTGGAGTCATGACTGTTAGTATACATAGCTCTCTGATGGACTATTTTATAACGGTTATGATATGTAAAATCTTTCCAATGTGTTTAATACATTCTCCTGACATTATAAAATATGTCATGACTTTTGATTTCTCTCCTTTTTTCTGACAAGTTCAGGCTTAACAGATTACACATTCGCTCCCCACAAAGGTTACTCTTACAGATTTTCTATCGCAGCCTCTGTTACATATCGTGCACTTTTTCGCCTAGAAGCTTTGCAAACAGCGACGTTGTTCCGAAACTTTCGAAATGACTAATGTTGCTTCATCTGTGATGCTCCCGTATTGTTTACAAGACAGAATCCCGTCGCAGATGTAAAAGGATGTTTGATTTGACAAATATTAGGACGTTATTAGCGTTACTTTCACCGCCAGGGGATTATGGTAGAACAGTGAAATATCGCCTACATGTAACAGAAGAAAGAAAATCTGAAGAGAGTAACCTCCGTGCAAGAGGAGAGAAGGCAAATTACACTACAATGAGTGCATTTATAAGAGGAGACTTTGGAATATAATCAATAATTTCCGAATCAAATTATACCTGATTTCTTAGAGAAGGAACAACTGTTTGCGAATGATATCATTTTAGTGCAAGGGAGTAATTTGAAAAAATAAATAAATTGAAGTTTCATCAATAGACGCCATCAACCTCCTTCATTCCTTCAGGATGCAACCTTTTATTTCATGGTTAAAAAGACAAGCCGATTTAAACGACCGTCAGACAAACGCATTTTATAACAAAGAATTACACCCATTGATGAGACAGTTAAGGGATAGCTTAATCGAAATTCACAATGCAATCATCTAAGAACAGGCAGCGGGTATGGAACTGTAAACGGAACAAACAAACCTTCAGATAGCTCAGTCACATAAAAGGGTAATGCTTTCCTTTATACTTCAGATCAAAGACTTCCATATGGGTTATGTCACTTTTGTTATTCCCATGTAGTTGTCGCTACCGAATAGAGGCTTAAGACGTTAAAAGCACATTGATTAATCACAACTTCAAAGGAACAATAAAAAGCTTAAGTAGGCCTTGATCAACAACCCAAAATCGTTATAGTGTTTACTGTACCACTTCAAAAGAAGCTATTAAATGACATGTATAATGTGTATGTGTGTTGACATTTGTATTTTGACATTTCCTTAAGTTCGTAAAGCTCTTAGGACTAGAGAGTTTATTTGTGTAAAGGGGCCACCGGCCCCTTATATATGTACATTGGTCACAGAATAAATTGCCGAAGCACTGTGGATCACAGTGGTGTAGTGGTTAGCGTGCTGGCCTCGCACGCCAAAGGCCCGGGTTCGAATCCATGTGGAGACAACAAACATTTGTGACCTGGGTATCAAGCTGTGTTGTGTCCCTGGGCAAGGCACTTCATCCACATTGCACTCAGTCCACCCAGCTGTATAACTGGGTACCTCAAAAGCGGGTGTATATGACTTCGTGTAGCGCTATAGGCAGCTTCGAAAGTACAATTCCGTCAGGTTAATCCATGCCCAGCAAACAATTTTACGTTGTTACAACGTTGTCACAACGTTGTGAGAAGGTGTCAGTAACGTTATTTTTTAACGTTGTTTGGACGTTATTTGTAGATTCCTTTTTACGTAATTCTAACGTTTTTTTGTAACGTTACAAAACCAACGTCCTGACAACGTTATTGTTTGACGTTGTAAGGACGTTATTTGTAGATTCCTTTTTACGTAATTCTAACGTTTTTTTGTAACGTTACAAAACCAACGTCCTGACAACGTTATTGTTTGACGTTGTAAGGACGTTATTTGTAGATTCCTTTTTACGTAATTCTAACGTTGTTTTGTAACGTTACAAAACCAACGTCCTGGCAACGTTATTGTTCGACGTTGTAAGGACGTTATTTGTAGATTCCTTTTTACGTAATTCTAACGTTTTTTTGTAACGTTACAAAACCAACGTCCTTGCAACGTCAGTGTTGAATGTTGTAAGGACGTTATTTGAAAACTCATGTTAGCAGGATTGCAACGTCCCCTAAACATAAGAATCCAACGTCCCCTTAACGTAGGAAACCAACGTCCTCTTAACGTAGAAAAACCAACGTTCCCTAAACGTAGGAAAACCAACGTCCTCTTAACGTAAGAAAACCAACGTGCCCTGAACGTAAGAAAACCAACGTGCCCTGAACGTAGGAAAACCAACGTCCCCTGAACGTAGGAATCAAACGTCCCCTGAACGTAGGAAAACCAACGTCCTCTGAACGTAAGAAAACCAACGTCCCCTAAACGTAGGAAAACCAACGTGCCCTGAACGTAGGAATCCAACGTCCCCTGAACGTAAGAAAACCAACGTCTTCTGAACGTAAGAAATCCAACGTGCCCTGAACGTAAGAAAACCAACGTGCCCTGAACGTAGGAAAACCAACGTCCCCTGAACGTAGGAATCAAACGTCCCCTGAACGTAGGAAAACCAACGTCCTCTGAACGTAAGAAAACCAACGTCCCCTAAACGTAGGAAAACCAACGTGCCCTGAACGTAGGAATCCAACGTCCCCTGAACGTAAGAAAACCAACGTCTTCTGAACGTAAGAAATCCAACGTCCTCTGAACGTTAGAAAACCAACGTCCCCTAAACGTAAGAAAACCAACGTGCCCTGAACGTAAGAAAACCAACGTGCCCTGAATGTAGGAAAACCAACGTCCCCTGAACGTAGGAAAACCAACATCCCCTGAACGTAGGAATCCAACGTCCCCTGAACGTAGGAATCCAACGTCCCCTGAACGTAGGAATCCAACGTCCTCTTAACGTAAGAAAACCAACGTTCTTTGAACGTAGGAAAACCAACGTCCCCTGAACGTAGGAATCAAACGTCCCCTGAACGTATGAAAACCAACGTCCCCTGAACGTAGGAAACCAACGTGCCTTGGACGTTTTAAGCAAAGGTTCTCTGAACGTAGTAAAATAACGTTCCCTCGACGTAGAAACCCCAACGTCATCTGAACGTTTGAAACTAACTTCCCCTCGGAATCCGGATATATATTGAATGTATTTGTGTTTTTTGTGTATCGTGATGTTTTAAGACGATCTTGTATCCATGTATATTTTGTATATATAATGATGATCCGGGGTTGTAAGGACTTTGTACGACCTTTAATTTATGAATAATTACGTTTTTATAACCTCCTTTAGAAATATTATAATTTCCGTATATATATCTGGACCATAAAACAAGATTCCAAACATTGACTTTTGGAAAAGATATGTCATTGTAAAGTTCTGTTTCAAGAGATGAAATCTTTTTTCAAATTGAAATTGCCTCCTAGAATACCCTTGCAAAAATAATTTAGCCAATAACAACTAAATGTTTTAACATGATCTTTTCGAAAGGGATAACTAAAATTTTCATTTTGAACGGTTTCCAGTAGGCAATTTATAAATGAACAAAAGACCAAGATAAATTCAACTTCATAATATACATACGAAAACAATCTCATTAAAATCAAACCGTTGATTCGTTCTCTGTGTTATATTTGGCTACATTTTATTATCACTCATCTACGTATGAGTGACCAGTCGGCAGCCAAATAAAATACGAATAAAGAACGAATCAATGATTTGATTTTAATTAGATTGACGAAAACAACACGCACCACACAACACAAAGACACATATCGTATGACAGATTCAATTGCTTTATTCAACCACAAAGTATCATTTACATATAATATGCATCTTGTTTTCTTGCTGAAGCCCGACACGTAAAACCAGATTGGCAATTCCTGGAACCGTGTTCCCTCAACGATGCAGCAGCAAGGAACTGGAGGGTTTACAGTCGACGAACCATTGGGATGTTCGTGAACCTGAAATAAAACAGATAAATAAGGATTCGTTCATATATTCGAGGACTGGGTGAACAAATCAGTTGTCTATAAAATGTATTTTAAGCGATGTGAATACTAGATGTCATATTTGTTAATAGTACGTTATTCGTAATACTGATGCAGGACAACCAGTGCAATATGGCCTCAGATTACATAAAAAATAGATAAATATATGTTATCTTAAAATTTAAACCGCACACACAGTAGTCACATACTTTGCAGGAACTTGTATGCGACAGTCCTATTGAATCGTCTGTTAAATGGCCAACTGCTCTCACGACACCTTATTTTCTGGAAAAAACTAAACCTTTCGTTAATATTTGAAAACTATTTACAGAAATCATAATTATGTTTTTCAATTAGGCAACAGTCCTGAACGTTGATTTTTATCACAATTCATATCATTTAATGATGAAATTGACAAACTGATACAGACATATGCGTACATGTGACAGTTAATACACTACATTAATTACTAAATAGCCGAACTGATATCGAGAAAGACCTTTGTTTGCCAGTTACATATACCGAACAGGTTTTAGAAAATTTGCTTTACACTAGAATGTCATTCTTGAGCATTGATACATTTTGTATTGAACTTTAATATGTACTAAATTAAACCGGAGGGAAAATTCGGGTCTTCGTTTCCATGACATCGTTCAATACAAAATGTTTGTATCCTAATGCGCAAGTAGGACGTTCTGCACAGAAATGTCCTGCTCATAACCGCTGCAATTCAGTCCGAGTCGGCGTCATCCATGATGAATTTCTGCCAGTTGTCTGTGTTTATACATGAATGGAATTATGTATAGGATCTGTAAATGGTCTTCAGCTGCACGCACGATACCTTGTTCTCTGGAAAAAACTAAACCTTTCGTTAATGTTTGAAAAATATTTACAGTATTCATTAAGACATTTTAAAGTAGGTAGAAGTGTTACATATATTCATCAGCCTTAATGCCTATTGAGGATCGAGTTGACAAACGTACATGTAACGAAAATTAATACCCGAACTGGTACCGAAAAGCTGTGATATATCGAAAATGAAGCTGATATATCATTAATGTTCAACTACGATAAGTCCCGGTTAAGTTAACTTAGCAATTCCAAATTATTTAAATAATTTTTTTTAAAAGTATTTAATGAGGACATCCAACTTGTGCATTAAAGGGACAAAGAGTATTTTTCCTAATACGTTTTATTTGGCAAAGATATGTGCCAGAATATCGTATGTGTCTGACTCGACTGGCATGTTCATTCCCATTCAAACACATGATCATTACTTATTTTCAATGAAACTCGATAAACGTGCAGAAATTTTACGTCCCACTAACATTGATACAAGTTGTATGGCATATTAAACGCAACAAACACAGATATGTCTTTATCTCTTATAGATAAGTTTACAATTATGTCTGACTACCGAGGTATACATTGTCCGGATTTCGATTTTTTTATAATTACCAGTGTTTACCTTTATATTGTCACAATACAGAATCTTGTCACAATACAGAATCTTATCACTTTACTCAATGTTGTCACTATACTGAATCTTGTCACTATACTGAATCGGATACCCTTAAAATGATAAGTTTCAAGAGGATCGAGTCGAGGAGTTCTCGGTCTATAACACAATTGATAACGTTTGACATGACACGAACAAAGTGAACATTCTCCATGTTCCTTTAAGAATCCTTCGTATTGAACTCAAAGATAACATATAGCGGAAGAACAACTTGTTTTCAAGTCGTTCCTACGCACTCAATGACATCTTGTCGTTTAACACATGATTAAGATGCACAAGCAGAACGTTCTACACATAAAATGTCCTGTTCTTGAAATAACCCTTGCATGTTATTCCTTCAGTCCGAGTCGCTGTCACCCATCACAGATTGCTGCCAGTTGTCCGCGGACTGTTTTCTCGACCCCGATGTCTCTGGCGGCATCTGAAAGTGTATGTCAATATAAAGTAATTGATATTTTAAAAAAACCTTTTAATTTCAGTAGTATAAATGATAATAGAAGTTACACATTGAAAGCTAAGATGCAGATAAGTGTCTTGTAATATTAAGTAATGTATACTAGCATGAACTAACGCTGATTGTTAATTTTAATTAGATTATTTACAATAAAAGATAAATTGCAAGTAAACCTACTCTGTAATTGGGCCCTCCTTTGGCGTGCGGTGCATGCTTCAGAGTTTCAGTCACACATAATTCAATGTCGATCAGTTTTGCTGTTGGAAAGTTTTTTACTGCAGCCCCTGAAAAGAATTGTCTGTGGATATAATACTTACAAATACCGATTATTATTATTATTATTATTATTATTATTATTATTATTATTATTATTATTATTATTGAATACTAAATTTCAAGCACTGTTGTCGTAAATAAAGTATGATATATGCACTCATGTAAAATCCTCTATATCTGTTGCATTGAATGATACCGGTTACGTACTGAGCATAAGCTTAAAAATGATCCGGTCCTGGAAGGCTTGTTTTCCCTTTCTCCCGCGGAGACTATACTTGGCCCATAGTCCGTTTGTACCGACTTTCCTCAACATTTTCCTGACCATGTCCGCAAGGTTTGATCCACCAAGGCATATCAAGTATCGCATCTGCAACAAAATGAAGTCATAAGATGAGAAACAATGTATATATGGGAGAAATATGTATGACAGAAGGACGAAATGTTTGGTTTGACCACAAAACTCAACCAAAATATTGCCCAAACGCCAATAAGATTAAATGTTAATGGTATATTATTTTTGCAAATAGTGTTTGTCATTATGATTTGAAATGAAGACTACACTTACGAAGTCCGCATCACACTATACTAGTAGAATCATTTTAAATATACTAAATTAAACGGCCATGGCGTGTATATTAACTTATTAATATGTCATGTCCACAATCAATTTACCATTTGTTTCCTGCATTTTTTGTTGTCCGCCAGTTTTTGGCACAATTCTGTCATCCCCTCTTCATCTTGAAGAGGGGTGGACAACACTTCTTCGAAGGAGTCTTCATCATCTTCTGTAACCCCTTGTAGGCTGATGCGTCGCATCATCGCTAGCATGTCCCTCTGGTTTTCGAGTACCAACTCCAACTTGGCGTTGTAATCTGAAACATATATATTCATAATCAATAATACTGTTGATATCACGGTATACACTGCCTCATATGTCACTCGAAATTAAATGTGAACAAAATAGGATTGCTAGTGCACATGTAATATAATTGGATATATGGGTCGGAAGGTGGTCGTTGTGAAATCAGAGATTTTGAAGGTCAATTGAACAGCGGTAAACTAGAGAAAGGGAATTTATACTTTGAAAATGGTTTCCGTCGTCCATACCCTAAATGTCAAGACACTTATTGTGATTTAACAGTTGGACTTACCTTCCAAGCTCGGTGCTTTGCCATGTGTTGGTGTCCTTCTCGAGATAGGACTCAGATCTGAGTCACTCTGAATTGTTGCTGCAAGTTAGAGTGAAATGTTCACTTAGACATACATTTACATACATACATGTACATTTTGGAGAATGTTTACTCTATCCTAATGTGATTTGTTATTTTCTTCCTTTACAATGCATTTTAAGGAGATAGATAGTCTACATAGACCCAGAAACAAATGCGTTCAAAAGAATCCATGATGTCTTTTCATATTTCACAAACATGATTTGTTTTGTTATTGTCTACATTTCTCACCGTTTTTAACCAATTCCATGACGTTTCCGTCTCTCGGCGTGGAAGTTAAAACCCGTGCAGTCGGTTCCTCTCTGACTAGGCTTGCATCTTGTAAAATGAAAATGATTACATGAGTTTATGGCAGACAATGTAGAAAAGATAGGAATTCATTATTTGTTTGCGGCAAAAAACACAGTTATTGTGCATATATCACAGTTAAAACTATTCCTGTTACTGAATATTGATGCGAACATAAAATACCGTTTTTTCCTTACAGTTATTTGTTTGTTTTGGTTCACTGACGATCGACACTGGGAGATACTGGTACAAAGATGCTACGCCATTACCAAAGGGAGAATATTACAACTTATATTACAACTTATATTGCCAAACTGGCATGAAAGTTGGTATACATATGGTTAGCGAAAGTAGTTTACCATTAGCGAAGTCTTCTTCGTTTTGAATTTCAGAAGAAATCTTTTGTTGTTTCTTCTGAGGCGTTTCAGTATCGTCCTCCAAGTTGGAGGTATCCTCGGCCCTCCTTGCCAACTGTGATGCTCTTGTGAAATCATCTATTGATCAAGTACATGTTATACGAATAAATAACGACATTAATTGTAACACCATCACTCGATCTATACTACTTAATGTTTACGAACTGGTTAACATATGACATTTACAAAATCCCAAGTTTTCGATTTTCATTAAACGACTGCAATATCAAACGAGCAAAAGTTATATACCAAATCAGTTACGGGTTTACATGCTCCTTTTAAACAGATGAATGCATATACATATGCCAAAAATGTGCTATACATTATGATTTATGCTTGCTACATTGACTTACCTACGTATTGAAATATTCTGATTTTGTATCGCCTCCATCGTTTCCTGTCAGGCTGTTCTCCCCTTCTTGCCCGGAGATGGGCCCCTGTCTTAGGCCAATAGCAGAACGTTTCCTAATGGAGAAAATCAAACCATTTGTACTTGAAGAAATACGATGTCATGATTTATATACACATATTTAACCACATTACTTGTATATCTTATTGCTATTTATGAAACTTGATGTATGTAAAGACACATATAATGTTTAGCTTCTCATGTCTTTCGAATCATTGCTTAATTACCTCCCCTGCTGTCTCTATCCAGGACTGATGGACAGCCTCCACCGTTTCCTCTCCAATAAACTCGACAATGGCATACTGTCTAGACATCTGAAACCAGTTCAATTTACCATTAATATAAATATATGAACACAAATCTTATTCAAACCATGTTTTTATATAATTATATTTAACATAATGACAATAGTAGTATAATTTGAGAGCTTTGTGTTGAGTTAGTATATATAGTATTATAGTTTATAACTGTTTTAGTTTATATGAATGGATCGTGTATGCTGTGCGTTTTATTATACAAAAATAAAAAAATAGCTTACATTAGGTTCAATATTCATGCAATATTGCCATGAATACAGAAGAGTCATCTCCTTCCAACATCATGGCTTTCCTTTTTAGCAACATTTCTGGTAAAACTTTCATGTGTGAAGTTGCTTCTGATACCTGCACTACCCCTATCATGTTTGAAGCTACTGGTTTATTGAACAGATTAGTTGTTCTAGTGAAGACCCTACAAAGAAGTTTTCCATTTTCGTGTGTTTTCCCTTCGACTACACAGCAGTTTCCATTTTCCAATATGAAGGCATTGTTTGGGCTTTTGTAGTTTAAGACTCCTATCGCCGGGGGAACGGGAAAACATCCAGATTCCTGCTCTCCTAACCTCCTGACAATTTGAACTAGAGGACTCTTCCCAGATCTCACCAGCCTCTTTACTTTTTGCAGATAGCTTTCAAAAGCAAAGGCACTGAAAGTATCAAGACTTCCGAAGTGCTCGACGTCAGAAGCTATGTGGGTCAACATATGCACATTGTATACCAGAAACTCATCCCCATACAATCGTTTTCCTTCTTTCACAAAGTGAATCAGAAGTTGATGTGCACGTGTTATACTCTCTGGGGTCAAGGTCTTGCTTACCAGCAAACATACGGCACAACTCAAAGTCATGAAATGAGTATATAGGTCTTGCCTTAGAATACCCTTAAGTGCCAATTTCCCCGTGTAGAGGAGGAATTGCCTATATTCAGTAGCTTTCCATCTATCAATTTCCTTCAAACTCCTGGGTTTACGAGCAAATACCTCTGGGATGATAGTCTTCATTGACACGAGCCGTGTGCTTATGTCTTCTACTTGTCCCGCTGATATCTTAACTTCCCTTTTCCCTCTTATCCAAAGAAGCAAAAGCCTTTTCATTACACCTAGACATATTTGATGCATATAATCTATTGGGAAGTCTTTGACCATGTCTATTTCCAAAGTGCAAAAGGGAGAAACACCTCGATGATGTCCAGTTTGCTCTTGACCCCTGAATGATGCATCAGTTCTAACTACCAAATTGTCTACTTCAGGATAGGTTATCCGCCCAACCCATACACCACGTTGCGTACATCGTTCGCACCCGTAATATCCAGAATACAGTTTGCAACATTTAACCATAGCTCTAGCCGGTGCATCACAGATTATGCCTCTAAAGTCAACCTTCAAGATTCTATCATCATACTGAATACCAGTAGTGAGAATGTCCTCCAACTCTTCAATGGTATCTGACAAGAAATCTAGATCACTTGGTTTCCCACCACACATTGTCAATGCTACTGGAAATACTGTCTTTGGTTCTATGCAAATTGCGCACAACACAGGCCATAAGGTCTTCTGGGAACTCTTAAACAGAGGTAATCCATCTATGTTAAATGATATTGGCACGCTGTCAATATCTGTAAGAATACCATGTGGATATCTGTTTAAGTTTTTCACTAGTTCCGTTTTAAGGCCCAGAAAGAAATATTCATAATCTGAGGTTTTATCTGTTCTCACGTTAGTGTTAGTGTTCAACAGCGTTCTTGCAGTTACGGGGAGATCAGAGCTAACTCTACTGCGTAATATTGCAAGTAGACTCTCTGTTGCATTGTGTTTGATTTGGTATGTGTTAACCCACTTCACGAGATCACTCTCTAGTTCAGTAACATCACTGTGAGGTTCTATGCTCTCATCTTCCGAATCGGATGATAGTGTCCTGTGGTTGTCAATTTCATCCCATATACATGTACCCCGTATATCATCCCCACATATAGACTTCTCGGTACCAGCGTAAGGAAAGTCTTGGCCTACATCATTGGAACTAATTGTTTGGGAGTCATTCTCAGAATCGCTACTGAGCAAGTCACAACAATCACTACCGCCTTTACGTCTTTTGGCCGCAATCCATATTTTCTTGTAAATGCGCGTTTGTTTTCTTCTTTGATCGCTCATCCTGCAAAATTACAGGTTATAGTTTATTTTCATCAGTTACTTAGACAGTTATCTAAATGATCAAAATGAGTCTGTGATAATTATCATAATTATCAAACAGTAATATTCGAAATGCGTTATTCTAGTTTTAAATGCATATGCATCTTGATATATTTTTTTTACAAACAGTGGGTAGCCATATTATTAATTTATTCAATATCAGGATAACATGTTTTTAAAGTGTTCATAGAGCGCACCACACGCATATTAGGTATGTTTAACCATAAGAATTGTTTTAAGGAAAAATTCTATCTATTCTATCTTCTATCATGGAAGAATAAGAAATTTGTCTTGATAAGCACCTGCAAGTAAAATGATATACCTATCCCCGATTAACAATTAATTAGATCCAACTTTCTATCTTAGTTTAGTTTGAATCTATAAGGACATTCATGATTATAGTTCATGGTTACAGTTGAAATATCGGCGATATTGACCCTTTACCTGCTGATTATATGTTTATATATTGAATAATATATCAATGGTCTCAATAGCGATATGATATCCTATTAGTCTATACATGTAGGTAAACCATTTAGCGATTGTAATGCCAGTAGTGACGTTGTCAATGACCCACTTAGCTTTTACTAAAAAAAATAGAGCAATGGCTTGATTTGTTTGATTAGATTTGTTTGCAAAGACCATTTTTACTGTCATAGTAACAGCTCCTAGATAAGAGTAGGTGTCGCATTATGGTCAGATGACATAAAATGACGCACGCGGTGTACGGAGTTCGATCAGCTGTTTACGAGTCTATTAATTACAAACAGTTTCGCCATATTTGCTGCATTGTTTGGAAACAAATCTAATTTGAAATAAATCATAAAAAATGCATACCACACAGTCATGAAGAAGATCAAAATATTTTAGATAAGATAAATGTTCAGTTAACACAACTTATAGGCGCTGTACCACGTTTTTGCATATTATTTGTTTCTCTCTCAAATTTGCCAGTGTCGCTTTATACGTCGCACAATTTTCTGCCAGTACGGATAACCAATTTCTATGGATTTTGATTTAAACATATTTATTCAAAAGAATGGATTGGGTGCAAATTATCCAAAAAGGTCAAAAAGTCAAATGTCCAGGTGTATGGCTGCTACAAATTATCAAAAAATTAAAAAAACATGACTAGTTTCTATATATGTGTGTGTGTGTGTGTGTGTGTGTATATATATATATATATAGCGAGAAAATATAGAGGAAGTACAGAGACATGATCAAGGGAAACGATAGGAACAAACTAAGAATTATATTTACATAATGATAGTTTATCAGCGGGTAATCACCTAATCATTAAATCTTTTAGAGAGATATATATACGTTTTAACTTCTTTAAAAAACTGAACGTTGTCATTGTAAGAAAGATCTTTCTATGGATACTATTTATCGGGTCGTGTAATGTTTTACCCTCAAACGTATTACAATATATTGTATAAACTTTAATCATAAATGAACAATTTAAGAACATTTTTTTGGCGAAAAACGTGATACATTCCAGAATGAAAGCATGCAACACTGACTGTATCAACCCTTTAAAAGATATAGTCAAGCGAAACCCTTTTAATAAATTCGGGGATACAATAACATGTTCAATTAAAGAAACACTTATTTTATTAGTCCATAAATTAGAACAAGCGTAACAACGGACATTATCTAAAATCGAGCCGCCTCATTTCGAATTTTATACACGTGGATCCCAAATGACCGAAGCATTCATAAAATATATCATTAACTTAGGATCATTTAAACATTATTTAAGATACCTACGGCAATAAAACACGGGCGGTCAATGGGATCGAAAGCGTACTTTATTACTCGCCCGTGTAAAATACTGCAGTGTAATATTTAGCCTTACGGCAATATTAAACAAGTGTAATACCGTCGCGCGTATGAATTCACAATAGTTTGCGGTTATGACGTCACCATGGGAATAACGTCGTCACAATGGCATCGGACTTGCGGGAATAATAGTTTCAGAGCCATGTCGGCTATTTCGCTGGATTATAGTTGGGCGAGTAATAAACAGAATACTAAACTTCCTTCTGTTTAATACCATTGTTATTAAACTCGTGAATTATTTTGCATCGCTTTCGCTCGTTACATACAAAATCATTAACTTTTTTAACAAAAAATGGTATTAAATAGAAGGTCGTTTAGTATCCTCTATTTATGAGATAATAACATATGCTCGTGATTTTAGACGTCAGTTAGCAAATGACGTCATATTTTCTTTGATTGTTCAGTTGCTAGTGAATGTGTACTACGACGGGAGGCATTAATATTTTCCAAATATAGTTCAGACAACTAACATAATATCTCAACGTTTTTATATAAAAATGAGCAACTGTTTATGGGCACCTCATATAAGAAATAGACGAGATGGCGTGTTTTATCGTAAAATAAAACATTGCTCCTGTTATGTTTTATTTTACGATAAAGCACGCCATCTCGTCTTCTATTTCTTAAATAAAACATTTTTATTATATGACAAGCAATGAAATACTGGGATTTATCATTGAAATAAACTGTCTATCAAACTACAGTGAAAATAACCTTTATTTTCACTGTGACCAGTGAGTGATATTATTTGACATCATAAAACAAAGGTCTGACGTAACGTCCAAGTTACACTTGAACTCATCAAGACTGCCGTGACGTCAGATTTTAACGTTTATGTAAGTACTTTAGAAAATGACGTTAAAGTGATGAAAAACCTCCGGTAACCCTCTCTTTTTATTTCTGAATTCGTTTGTTTATTCAACTGTGCACATTATATTTTATTTTTAACAATATCTAAAATATGTGTGTCAGTGAAAATTCCTAATGAAAATGCGAAAACCGATGAGGAAAATGCCGTTTTTAATTAAAAAGTGCTTAATTTAATTTTCTTTCTCTTTCCAGTGTCATTAATTTTCAAAATATAGACTTGCCATACATCGCTGTATGTGATTGAAATGCATCTGAAAGGTTTCTGAGTTTATTCGTTGAAAGCGAGCGCTTCTTTTAAATAAATCAGATCAGTCAAAAATGGCATAATTTGCCGACGGGAGTATTATTATTAATGCCGATAACTCTTGAAAAAATAAACGAATTCTAAAATAACATATTTCATCGTCCCATCTCTCCTTAACGCAACTATGACGTCACAATAATCGTGTAGACGTGACGTCACAATGTAAGTACCGTCATGGTAGTTGAGATTGTCAGTTCGCTCTTGGCTTCTTGGTTTGATTTAATGTATAGATGATACTAAACAACCTGCAATTTAATGCCATTTTATTAAACGGCAAATGGTTTTGTAATCCAGCTAAAGCGAGTTTAAAACATTCACGAGTTTAATTACAAATGCCATGGAAGAGTGATTAGTATAATTCTCTTTATAACTTGCCAAAATTTATCAAGCGAAACTGCCGAAAATGTGCTGCAAATAAGATTTCCTCGAGTAATGTACCATTGTAGCGGCGGTATGACCATAACTGCACTAGACAATTTGTGCCGTCATACTTACAGTGGTAATACACTAGTTTAACATTTTCGTATAAATATTACACCGTGCACAGTATGTTCCACGGTCGAGTATTAACGGCGAGTTCAACAGAACAATGAACTTCCTTCCATATAATATTCAGTAAGACTATAGTCATGGAAAGAAATACAAAGATTTCAACAGCAACATGATTGAATTGTGTCGATCCAGCAAAAACCCGTCAAGCTATGATAACAAAGCGTCTCCGCGTGGTCGTCGGCATATTTCATTTGATACAATGTATTGATAATGTTTTAGTTTTGTTAAAGATTGTCTCCTGATCTAGTAGGCTCGATATATCGATCCAGTCTGCCAATCAAAACTTCAGACATTCTTCAGTTCAGCCAATCAGAGCGGAAATAGGACCACGCGGCTTTGTCATCTTTACTTCCGGAGTGGTTACATCTATTCGTCGATATCTGACAGTCGAGTTTTTCGCATGATACATGTAAGGAAGGACCTGGATGATTACCGCTGTGAATTGTCTGACGAATGCTCAAAGGTAAGAATTTGCACGAACTATAACCCCTTTTCAATCCCCTGCTGTAAGACTTCGATAGCTCTAACTTTTTTTTATCATATATTCTACAAGGACTGCACGTTTTTAAATTTTAAAAAGCATTCGAATTTGTCGAGATCGTATTAAGTATGTCCTATAATTTTTCATGCACTTTTTCATCTATTCTGGGAGAGTCTTGATCATTGTTGAATTTCATGAAAACTGGACACATACAGTGTAGGCATAGCCTTAAAATATGTAGATCTATGCGTTTACTTACATAAGAAATTATATATAATATTATATATATATATATATATTTAGCATATATATTTATATTCATTTGTAACGAGTTATGCAAAAATATATAGGTATTCTAGATCAGCACTTGGGTCAAATACCTCGATAGGGTCACTGACAACATACATGTGCGTTCTATGTTTATTTTCCAATGTTCACGATCGTTGTTTGCTACTCTGGGTGATTATTGAACATCCTAAAAGTAGCTTGTACCGTCATGTTAGGTTCAGCATTAAAATATAACGGTACATTGATTGTAGAGTCATTTGTAAAACGTCAAAATGTGTTTGTTTAGAAAATAGTCGAGCCCGACTGGCTTCAATCTCTCTGATCACAAGAGTAAGTATGTACATGTGTGTAAAAATTGATTTCATTATCTGTAAACACTTTTATAACAGAAATGTGTATGCGAAGTTAATGTTTATGGATAAAGTGATTGATGCATTGAATGATTTAGTTTGAGATGTCGTTAGTATGCAGGATGTTGACGGATTCGTAAGACAGTGTCAACCACGTGTGATGGACATCTACCTTACGCTTTAAAAACGCCTATTGCGCATAATCATGCGCATAGCTATTCGATTCGATAATACATTTACGATCTAGTCAAATTAAATAAAACCAAAACTAGCCGGTCCTAACAGACTGAAAAATAATATTCATCTAAATTGTAATAAGTCAATTTGAGCTCCAGTTCGTTTCTTGCTAACTAGTAAATAACCACAGCAAAAATGACTGAGTATCCTGCAATCTGGAAACCAACTGGAAACTGGGTAATAGGAGTATCCACTTGGTATCCATCTGCTGAAACTAGGTAACCTGGTTTCCAACTAGAATCCATTTTGGATTCTATAACATTAAGTATTTCCGTGATGGAAACCAACTGGAAACATTGATTATGTGTTTCATGTTCGTTTCCATTCCTGGAAATTGAAATCAATGTTTCCATGAAATGGAAATCAACATGAAACCACAATTTGAAGTTTCATGTTAGTTTCCATTCCTGTAAATTGCAATTATTGATTCCAGAAAATGGAAACCAACATGAAACTATCAAGTGAGGTTTCATGTTGGTTTCCATTCCTGGAAATCTGCATTGAAAGATTCCATTAAATGGAAACCAACATGAAACTACCACAGCACACATGACTGAGTATCCTGAAATCGGGAAACCAACTGTTAACTTGGTAATAGGGGTATCCACTTGCTATCCTATCACTGAAACTTGGCAACCTGGTTTCCAACTAGAATCCATTTTGGACTCTTATGATATGTAATATTTCCGTAAGGGAAACCAACATGAAACTCTAATGTGAAGTTTCATGCTGGTTTCCATTAGTGTAAATTACAATTATTGTTTCCTGAAAATGGAAACCAACATGAAACTATCAAGTGTTATGTAGTGAAATGTAGTGTAATGGAAACAGATAAGGAAATAATTAAGAACCCGTGTATTCATTTGTTAACCATTTGTTCAAATCAAAAGACCCATAGAAACCAAATTAGTTATCCATTATTTAAAATTGCACGTGTATTCAAAGCGAAGAACTAGAAATTCAATATTAATTATTATGATAAACATGTTCAAATGAATTTTTCAGATGAAGCTTTAACAAAGGATGGTTAACTATACTTTTGAGAAAAATATTGTCTTGCAAATGTTATATTTATATAAACAAGTAAATAACTGAAACCCTTGATTGATATGATATGATATGTACCGTATTCCATTTCATTTCGACAATGCCATTAACTTATATCAACCATGATATGTTTTTTTTTGTATTATTCATTGTATTGCGTGTGTAATGTTGGACTTACTTTTTAACATCTACACAGTAATATCAATTACAAACTCAGTGAGCCTTAATCTAGTAATTAGATGTAGGTCAAATGTATGCTCTGTATCGCCGGGCGCTCGCTGTCCACCATATGGTGTTATATAATAGCCAGACCATGTGCTCTACCAGACAAAGAGCTTTGTTCATCATCCACATTTTGGCGCGATTATTTGCCAGTATAACCCGTGACTGAATGAAGAAACAGAATCTTGTCTGCCGGGTGTACGTGAACTTCAGTGGCAACAACTGTTGTCATTCGCTGAGGGCAAAACAACATGATATTACTACAACTGCATGCAGGTACAGTTCATGTTTTTCTTATTGTGTGTCCAAAATGCTAATGATTGAAATAACAATTTAAATAAAGTTGATCAAATACCTTCGAAAATTGTATCGAAACGATGTCAATGTTTATTGTATCAAGACAGTCTCTACTTTCTTGATTCATACGAATACATACAAATTACATTCTTAAAAGATAAGTAAGAGTTGTTGTACTGATGTATATTTTTGAATATCATATTATGACCTTTATATTTAGTTAGAATATGAAATACCCTTTTGAATATTCATGTTTCTTTGATTGATTTGATACTTTTATAACATTTCAGCATTCCTGCACTTATGGGAAACTTGAGGAAGGCGATAGATGACCTCTCACCTTAGCCTACAACAGGTACATGTGTTTCGAAACTTAACCTAAGAACTAATGTAATAATTGCAGTATACAAAATAATAATATCTGGCTAATCAGAACTTATGATTGTGTATCTTACTAAAACACTTCAAATAAGTAAAACAGAGTTTGTACCAATTTCAATTTATGTTGGTCATTAATATAATTGTTATGTTCGTTTTACTTTTACAGCCTAGAAGAACATGAAGGAAGCATGTGGTCGGTCAAAGACTTCTGCGCTTGAAGATGAGCATGCCATGTGGTCGAAAGATCATTCCAATTGAGGACACAGAACGTATTAAGCTGAAGAGTTTGAAATCACCCCGGAGGATTAGTGATGTAATTTTCCCCGGGCTGTTTACCCGAAGAAAATAAAACCACCTTTTCATAACATACATTGAACAGTGATTGGCCGGCAGCACAGTATCAATCGAGAATATAACCACAGAATTATCAGTGATCCTCTTTCTTACTCAGCAGCAATGCCCTGTTATTTTACCTCGTCATCCAGTTATGGCATTTTGCTGGATGATTTATGAAGTAATTTTAAATAATACAATTTGTAAATGTATATCTAGGATGTTCATAAATAAGATCACTATATGGTATTGTGTACTTGATATCATTTGAATACATTCCTTACATTTGATTTTCAGATGTATTCTCCTTTTTGCAGCATTAATCAAGTATTTGCTCTGCAATTGACACTTAATAAACTTCATAAAACAACACACTTGTTTTGTATTACTAGTACAACAGGCAAAATGTCTTTTCTTTTTTGCAATTAGATAGGATTAGATTGACTTTGCTATTGGCACTTTATGTAATGAACTTTATAACAAAGTACAATTATTTTTATCATTACTAGAATTATTTTAATTAATTAATTATTGCTCTTGATGAAGAAAGCAGTTGCTGTAGGTGTTGACACTGCTTTCATTTAAATCATAACATGCAAATGCCAACCATGGACACCAGGTTGAAACCTACAGTAAACCATTACACTGAAACCTACAGTAAACCTTAACATGGAAACCAGACTGAAACCTACAGTAAACCATTACACTGAAACCACACTGAAACCTACAGTAAACCATTACACTGAAACCAGACTGAAACCTACAGTAAACCATTATACTAAAACCACACTGAAACCTGCAGTAAACCTCAACATGGAAACTAGGTTGAAACTTACAGTAAACCGTAACATGGAAACCAGACTGAAACCTACAATAAACCTTAACATGGAAACCAGACTGAAACCAACAGTAAACCTGAACATGGAAACCAAGTTGAAACCAAGTGTAAACTAAGAAATATGGAAACCAAGTGGAAACCAAGTGGAAACTATCACATGGAAACTGAGTTGAAACCAAAAAGAAAGTTATTCATGGAAACCAGATGGATACCACTTGGAGGAGTGGGTAATTATTCGCACTGGATACCATCCGGATACTGGTGCAAAATTCAGTTTCAGTGTTGCTGGAAACCACATGGAAACTTATAAAAACTGTCTGGATACCAACTGGAAATACTGGTTTCCATTTGGTATCCTGTTAGTTTCAGTGTTCTGGAAACCAGCTCATTTTTGCTGTGAACAAAGCATCGTCGTCTCTATTTGTTATTTGATTTGTAAAATCAGCGCGTTCAGTTGTACATACTATGCTAATGTTAGAAAAAACTAAAAATTATTTCTAGGATAGGTGTGTCTGAATAAAATATAAATAATAAATAAAAAATAATTTGGTTTTGAGTTACAAACAAATAGTAGGCCTATATGCACGAACATTACTTATGATTTTTTTTTTCATTTAAGTAGAGATCTCGCCTTGCTTTAAATATTGACATTAAACAATAGTTTTAAAAAACCGACACTAGGTCCCTTTTAGATACGTTTAAAGAACATATTTCAATCTGTATTTCGTATGTGCTAAAAACTTGAACATATGTGGATTTAAAATATTATAATTGTTTTTAACACTTATGTAAAGAAAATATGTATATGAAATTAAAGCTTTGAATAAAGTAATTGACGTATCTAATGAATAAGGTAGCCTACAGATGTTAGTTTGAGGGATGTTGACGGATTGGCAAGACGGTGTCAACCACGTGTGATCTATCACCATTTAAGGATACGCCCTAAGCATAAAAAAGCCTATTGCGCATAATCGTGCGCATAGCAGTCCGATACGATAAGATATTATTAGAATAGAATTAGAATAGAGAAATATTTACAAGATTTACTAACTCAAAGCATGATTCATCTTAATTTGGACACATCTATAACCATTTGAGCTCAGAACAAAGCTAAGTTACCCTCCGTTTTTTTATTTGATGTTTTGTTAATCAGCGCATGCACTCACTTGTAGGCTACATATGGTACTTTTTAGAAAAATCCAAATAATAAGTTCTGCATGGGTAGGGTGTGTGCTTAAGATGACAACATCAAAGAGAAATGGGCTGACACATGTAAGGAAATATTACATGTACGAAAATTAAATATTATTTTTTCTTTCGTGTATGCATATAGATAACTAGATATCGCCTTACTTTAAATATTCACATAAAAAATAATTGAAAACCTCAAGCTGTCTCGATTTAGATACCTTTAAACTGCATTCAATACACCATTTTGATCTTTATTTCGTCTGTGCAAAAGACTTGAAGAAATGTGGATTTAAAAAATTTCAACAATTTGATAAAACAAAATTGCTATATGAAATTAATGCTTATGAATGAAGTAATTGATGCTTTAAATGATTTAGGAACAGATGTCGTTAGTTTACAGGATGTTGACGGATTGGTAAGACAGTGTCAACCACGTGTGATCTATCACCATTTAAGGATACGCCCTAAGCATAAAAACCGCCTATTGCGCATAATCGTGCGCATAGATTAGCAATTCGGTACGATAAGATATTGACGACAATAGAGAAATACAAAAACAAGATTTACTAACTCAAAGCATTATTCATCTTAATTTGGACAATTATCACATATCTATAACCATTTAAGCTCATATTGTTTTCTTGCTGAGAACAAAGCATGGTTACCCTCCGTTTTTTTTTATTGGATTTGTTTGTTAATCAGCGAACTCAATTGTAGGATACATATTTTACTTTTTAGAAAAATCCAAATAATTATTTATGCATGGGTAGGGTGTGTGCTTAAGATGACAACATCAAAGAGAAATGAGCTGACACTTGTAAGGGAATATTACATACTTGTACGAAAATTAAATATTATTTTTTCTTTCATTTATGTATATAGATAACTAGATATCGTCTTACTAAATTTTCACATAAAACATGATTGAAAACCACAAGCTTTCGCGGTTTAGATACCTTTAAACAACATTCAATACATCATTTTGATCTTTATTTCGTCTGTGCAATAGACTCGAAGATATGTGGATTTAAAATATTTTCAACAATTTGACAACAAAAATTTATATATGAAATTAATGCTTATGAATGAAGTAATTGATGCTTTAAATGATTTAGGAACAGATGTCGTTAGTTTACAGGATGTTGACGGATTGGTAAGACAGTGTCAACCACGTGTGATCTATCGTTAGAGACTTAGAGTACAAAGTTAATAAGGGGGGTATGGAAATGCGTGGATCTTGAACAGGCGGATATTTTTTAGATTAAAACAAATATATTGATTTTATGAATTAACCTTTATATAGACAGCATTGCTCACAAGCTTTAATAAGGCACATATAAAACGTATTTTGTTGAGCTCCAGCACGACTGATAAACAGAGGGGTTACACATTTGCAACCGTATACGCATTGCTCGTTGCAATTATTCAATTTAACAGTTATTTTCTCTAAACATAAATGATAAATTAATTAGGATATGATACCATTTTTGTCAGTTATCTCTGGTTTACAGAATGTTTAATAGCGGATTAAGATGACATTGACCACCTGTTGGGATCATTTTTGACTACATAGTTTGTTGGGAATTAGAAGATTAAGAAATAATAAAATAGGGAATCAAAAGCATATGCACAAATAAACTAGATATGAATTAGTTTCATTAAAGATCTAGTAAAATGTGTTAATTAACTTATACATTTAAAAAAGATTATAAAATACGTCAGACATCATGTTTTAACTTATATACCCGCAAATGTAAAAACAATGAAATTTGAGAAGAGATAAAAGAATTAAGATGATAAAATCAGGATAACTTACCCTTCTTGAATTCTTGTCCGTCCACGTGCTCTTCGATTTTCTTCTGCTTGAACTAAATTTCTGCGTTTCTTCTGCTTTTTCTATCGAAAGTGTGGCCCTGATTCTATTGGCTCTTATATATCAACCAATTAGTGAAGCTCCTAACACCACACTCCTACATATAATATAGGCTTATAGGCGACCTTTCGTCGCTGTTCGGAGCTCTATTAATCGTCATTTCCCTTTGACGTCACATGAAATAGTGCTACGTCACTTTAGCTATATGCAAATGTTTGTGATCATTCATATTTCTGTAACTTTTATAATCATCATGATCAGATAGGACAAAATGTAATTTTATCCAATTAATAAGGGTAAAATGTAACCTCTATGATTGCCAAAGTATTCAATAGTTTCTATATAATTATGGCCTACGTCATCGATCAGTGCATTAGGATATGACAACGCATTTTGCAAACATGCACAAATATTTATGATTATGCAACACATAAATTCATTAATTAATTGTTCAGGATTGAATATATGTATTCTTTGGCAATATTTGCATAAGTTGCGAAACGATAAATCCCAAATGCAATTAGTTCAACGTTGTCAGTCATCTCCGTAAAATGGTTTGTGAGATTATATTGCGTTACGTTTCGTTGGTTCACGTTTCATATCAACCATGTGTGGTAATGTTATTGGAGGCATATACATGTAGTTGTTGAATGCCGTCGTTTAGTCACATCATAGCTCACTTTTTTCAAGCCCGAACATTAACTGGATTTGTTCGTGCGAGAAATATATTCAAATTTCCCATGCGAGTTACATAAAACGAGGGAGTGAAGTTGTTATGAATATATGATATATATGTATGAGAACATATATATTGTTTGCATATCACATTTCAAATGAAATAAATATTGATTATATAGCATTACAATTAATTCGTGATAGATAAACAATGGAGTAATACTTATAGTACTTTAATATAGTATGTTCATTTATAAAGTGCTGTATCAAAACGCATAAAATGTAATATATAAATGAAATAAAGTACACGAATAGTAACTTAAAATCGGTGAGTTTACAGGTTTGATTTAGATACAGTCAATGATGAGGAAAGCGTGATATATATATCAAGAGGAAATGTGTTTAAAAAACGAAACTTGAGATATGTTACTTCGGCATCTGACTCAGTATTTATTTTTCAGTATAGTCTTGTAGGTGCGATTGTGTCGCTTTATTTTCGGTATCGTTTATAGGCCTATCAATTTGGCCGCGGTTCAATCTATAACTATTAGATCTAACTCTCTTTAGCACCGCCTAGCGTTCATGCGATAATTATTTGTTTTAAATATTTATCAAAATAAGTATTGATATCTCTTAGCACATGGTGGATAGTTATGTTTCTTTAGAGAACGTATACAGGCATAGAAGCAAAACAGAAATATATTTTCAAATGTAGTTTTATTTGAATGTGATGAATTAAACGTGTTTCTATTTCGTTGTCATTTACATGTACGTCATTTTCAGTTGTCCTAATACGAAGAAAATGTATTAATAGACCTAACGTCAAAACCATGGTAAAGTAATTTTGGCATGCTATAACATTTATGCAATATACCCAATATACATCTTTTAAGCTGTCCGTTTTACATAATTAGTAGTAGGCCTATTCTGAATAAACTAACTCATCTTGTACATACACTTTGAAACATTTGGACTGAAACAAATAGTCTGCTAATTCCCGTCATTCTTAATCCGTTAATTGTATCCGCACAAAATATTCGTTATCACTCATTCTCCATGAAAGTACACAATTACTAAGTAAAACGTCGTCGTTTCCATATAAAACGTGTTTCCCAGGAAAGTCTTGATGCAACTATTACACTATATATGTTTCGTATGAGTGATAAGTGTCAACGCAAAGTTTAATATTACATTTTACTGTAGATAATAATGACAGTATCCCCGCTTTTAAAGAAAAGGTAAACAGACGTGCTTGTCGCCGATAGAAGAGTGTATTTGCAAACGAGAATGAGATATCATGTTTCATTTTAAAAGTTTAAAGAAGTGTCTTACGACAGCACAATATAATGAATACAGACAGGTTTAAACAGATCCACCGCCAAGCATTTTTCAAAATGTCATGTACACTAGTATCGCTGTTTTATCTATTTTTCGCAATTATAGTTCCAAATTTAAATGTTAGTAACATGTAAGTCTTTCAACTTGATGAAGACATGAATACATAACGTTTCATTTAAGTTTAACTTTTTTTTATTTCTCATAATGACATTACCTATGATAAGGGATGTATTCTAACTTTAATAGCCTCATTCTGGTCAAATTATGAACATAACAAATGCGAAACTTGTGGTATTATATTGGTTGGACAGCTTTTGATTGAAAATATATTTTATTCATTTCAAGAAAGGATTGGGCACAAGTTATACAACTTATAGAATCCCTCTCCACATAATCGACACATATTTGCAAGGCTAAAATACGTAGCACAATGTCATGCAGAAGAGAATTTAAAAATCTAGCCTACAAGTGAAGTAGACAGTTTGAGTATAGGCCTACTGACATGCAAAAGAGACGTCCCAACATTTATAAAACAAGTATATAACACAATACTGTTTTCGGAGAAAGTAAATATTTCATTTATGTTTAGTAAATACATTCTCACAATTTCATACATCAGGGTATTATCTTATCATGTCCGTTCAAACACTCTTGGGATGCTGAAATCGGTATTTCAAAGGGCTGGACATAAAAAATTTGGGTATTTAGGGTAACTTTTTTTTATCAAATATGAATATCATGTTAGTATAAGATGTTGTCGACATGGATAACCCGATTGAACTTAAAGCTGTTGACGCATCTTTATAATTACAGGACGTCACAAAACAGGCCAAAAAAAACCTTTTTGACTTTCCTTTCCCGAGTCGAGTTACAGAGATTCGAAAACGACGATTTCTTAAAACGCTCGTTTCTTAGAAATATGAACAGATAATGTTTTGAAAACTTAGTTTCTTCTGAAGACATGATGCAACTCTTGTTCAATCGTATATATCGCTCATGGGGTCGTTACTTTTGCACGTGAGTTTAGAACTTGTATGAAGATATTATTATGTGTTTGAACAGTTTATATTATTATCATATGTTTCGATCAATACGTTTTAGAAAATAATTATTTATTTGATTGAATACAAATATATTTAAACAAATATTACAACAAATTTGTTGGGCTATGGATGCTAAGTAATTGAGTTTCTGATTGCCTAATTTTGTTTGATATTGGATGCCTTTAAAGTTTTATTGCACAATCTCTTCGGTTGCCAATATTCCCAAAGCTTTAATACTTATGGAATTTTATAATATTTTAATGTTTTTTGTGAAGTTACTATGCCTATATAGTCCCTAAATTGTCATTAGACTTATTCCTGGCTCATATTTCATTAAATACGTTTTAATATTATTTTAAAAACCTTGGGCCTCATATAATATTCCCCTTCTTATTATTTCAATGATAAGCGAGCCTTAGAGCCTCAGAGTTATCTTAGCGCTGTATCCATGCACAAGTTGCATTCGTATATCGTATGCAAATTATAGGAGAAATAATATAGTATGATTTTATTCATATGCATAATTAAAGAAAATCAAGCCAGGAAGTCGGTTAATAACATATTTAACTCATTCTCAAGAAAATAAAGTCTGTAAAAAGTATCTTGAAAAATGTCACTTTAAATAAATTTAGTTGGTTATAAGTTCGTTATAAATTGATTCGATATAAAATAATGACTATAATGTTTCGATGTTTTTGTCCATTTGACTTCTGCTGAGATTTTAAGATTACTATGTAAAAGTGACCCAGTGAAAATCAGTGCACATTTTCAACACGAATTGAACCTCACCAGTTGTTTTTTACTGATTGTATCTTTATCAGGAAACAATGTTGTCATCGTTTCAATAACCGATCTCTTATAATGGCGTTGCAACAATGTTATACCTATTTCTACTTTTTGTACATTATGTATTTCGCTCATTCCCCTTCAGATGACCTTGTTTACTGTCGAACACTTATAATGGCGTTGCAACAATGTCATACCTTTTCGTACATTGTTTATACTTCGCTCATTGGCCTATTTATACTTGACCTTGCGTACTTAGGTATAGGCCTACTAGATCATTTCTTAAAATGTTTCGTTTTTTAATTTCACTGACTTTATGACTTTACTGACGGTTATTGATGTATAATGAAATCAAAGGTTACTTTTTGCTAATCTATTAGGTGCCAAACGTGACTTTAATCGCTATTTAGTAAGCTTACTAAATAGCGATTTAAGTCCCATTTGGCACCCCATAGGC
Source organism: Gibbula magus (assembly GCA_936450465.1). NCBI lineage: Eukaryota > Metazoa > Mollusca > Gastropoda > Trochida > Trochidae > Gibbula > Gibbula magus. The sequence continues at coordinate 52,514,382 of OW388297.1, forward strand.
CTACTAATCTGTATATTACTGGAATTGTATTTATACTTAATTGCGATTGGGAAACACACTGAACAATGACAACCTTAGCTAAAGCTCTCATAAAAAATATTAAACTTTTAAATGCATACGCGCATTGGGTTTTTTTTTTTTTAAATCGGTAACCGTCCAGTCAGAGATAATGGTCTACCATGCCTCGCTATTTAGTAATGTTACCATGCAGTAAGTTCTGTCGTCTTAAGTCTCCATTTATTAGAAATGCATAATTTTCTTTGTTGTAAAACTGAATTATGAGATTAGGGAGTGTAAAATGTTGTTCGAATGTAGGCCTACTGTACAAAAACCGGGTTTCAACAAGTACATTTATATATCGCAATACGTTTTGTTTAACTCGTTGATACTAGTAAACCGATTATATGCAATTTTTTATTTATTTTATAAACCATGTTTGTATTTTTGCGTTTGAAAGACTACTAAAAATTACACACTACATTATACAAATGTACATGTATGTATCGGTAACGTGATATAACCAAATCCTTCTATTTAAGGATCATATTTGGAAGCACTTCGTCAACTTTCAAATCCAACACACGTTTATGTGTATCTTGTATTGTAGAACATAGTTGCCGTTATTCAGATTTCATCATGCTGCTCATATGTTCAATATGACGTTACAACAGTGTTTAACTAATTTGTAAATACCTCTCGTAACTTGCATTTTTAGCATTCAAATAAGCTATGTTCACAGATAACATAACCCATTAGGCAACATTAACCTTTTCAGTTGTTAATTTACAATTGCTACAGAAACAATTACGTCTTGATAACACTGCTGAACAGAAATATGAGAAAGACAACGTTTATGTATAAATCCTTATATAACATCCTGGCCCAGAATTAAAGAAAACAGTCATTTATTTCTTTTTCTCTTGTGTATTTTTACAAATAAGAGAACTGTCATATGCATTAGGAACCTTCTACCAATATGAAAGGTAATAATCCAAACATAAATAGGACCAAATTTTACTTGAGATAACAAATGATGTCAATCAGCTGTTTTAGATTCATGGACGTTACATCAAACATCTCCTTTGCTCCTTAGTAAACATAATAAAGTTCTTTTACAAAGCGATTAAAAGCTTAAATGAATAGTGTGGATAATCCATATAGTTTGCTTTTGCATTATAAATCTACGGTAAATCCTTAACGAGACGCCGGCCACAGGCGTCTATTCGAGGCAGGCATCTATTTCGCATTTTCGGCGTGTATGACTTCGGTTTGGAGCAGCGATTGTAGAATTTAAATTCGGTTTAGCCGGCGTTTAAGGCAGGCATTTATTATACCCCCGACCTAAAAAGGTCGGGGGTATATAGTAATACCAATGATTCCGTCCGTCCGTCCAAAGACAATGTTTTTCCGATCGATTACAGAAACACTATTCATCTCATCCTTTTCAAATTTGGTACATGTCTTCTTCACCACTAGGAGAGGTGCAGTGCGAAGTTTAAACCGAATTGGTGATTTTTTGAATTTTGGCTATTTTTTTATTTTTTAACTTAGTCAAATTCTGAGCATTTTTTGTCCGATCGATTACAGAAAAACTATTCATCACATCCTTTTCAACTTTGGCACATGTCTTCTTCACCACTAGGAGAGGTGCATTGCAAAATGTAACACGTTTCGGTGAATTTTTTAATTTTTGGCGATTTTTTATATTTTTTTTACTTCATCATATTCATAGCTAGAATGAATGAAGCTACTTCTGTGTTGTGATTTGTTGACTTCATCATTTATTTTTTCATGTAACTTTCATCAAAAGCTACTTCTATGTTCTTGTTGATTTTACTATTTTATGTTTCCACTGGTTATATTTTGGGAATGTTAAATTTTCTTTCCTTTCAGCCATAAACTGCTGTATATCTCTCACTGTGCCTTCAGGGGTGTGCTTCAATGTACCTGTTGTTTAAAGTCACTTGAATGAATCATTATGATGGATTAATTTCCAAAATAAACTTGAAATTAGTGGTAATGGCAGTAGTGTATTATGTTACCCATACCTTTTCAAGTTACTATTATTCCTATTTTTACTTACACCACCTGTTTTACATGAAGATCGAGACTTGTCCTACGTTTTTCACAAACAGTTTAATCTTAGCAATTACATTTCATAGCCTCCTTAGGTGTGCAGACACCTCTCTCTTTAAGTAAAATAAAAATCATGTCAATTTTAACAGTCGGGGGTATGAGTGAGCCACGCTCACTTTTTCGCTTGTTGTTTTCAAAAAGCTCTGTGCAGAGGCGTCTATTCGAGCCAGACGTCTATTCTAGAAGACAGGCGTCTAATTAATGATTTACGGCATATATGCCTACGTGACGATACGCCGTCAGGGTTCGAAATTAGCACTAGTCCGGTAGCCCATAGCTAGTGAAATAGAAGCTGGGCTGGTAGAGTGTAAAAACTGGTAGTCCAAAGGACTAGTTAAAATGTTAGGTGAAATGATCATGGAGATGCAGTTGGATATCTGGAATAAGCTCTTGTACGATTAGTACGATTCCTTCAGGGTAATACTTGTGTAGCGCCTTGAGCATGTATTGAGCATGGATATGTGCGCAATATAAATATACTATTATTTGACGCCTTCTTCCATACGGCTGTTATTACCGACCGTTTTGACGTCACAATGGTAGCGTCATTGTCACAATGGTTTAGGGCAAGTCTAAAAAACATTTTCCTAGGTATTTCACCGCGTTGATGTAGATAAATGTTTATCGCCATCTAAAATGATATTTGGATATTGTGAAGTGACCATAGTTGAGTGACACTGTTCGGGATTACGTGTAAATTGTTACTATAAATGGTCATATTACGCCAAGTATATATTCACATTTGTTTTGACTTGATCATACATCGTACAAAAATGGAACAGTCGCCAAGTCCTTTCCACTCAAAGATAGGTACACACACACACACACACAAAAAGAGAGTTCGCCACAAAACGCCTTGTAACCAACGGCCATGTATTATAACAATATCGATAAATAGTTGCGTTTGTAAAATTCCGCCGTCAGTTTTAAACTAAATTTGCGGGTGTTGAATAACAATGAATCCCGGAAATTTTTTCAAACGCAACTATTATCTTATAAATATATCTATATTTATTTAATATAATACGAATAATAAAAAAAAGTATCGAATCAACGTTAGACTCACAAAAAGTTAAAAACACAATACGTTTATCTCCATTCTTCCATGACGTGTTATCAGCGTATTTTTAACGTGTTTCTTTGACACTGCGGAAATGATCTAAGTGAAGCCATTCAGTTGAATCCATTTTTGTTTGTTTTTTCAAATGTGCACATTATATTTCATTATTAGCAATATCTAAAATGTGTGTGTCAGTGAACACCCGATTGAATATGGGGAAAACGATGAGGAAAATGCCATTTTTTAATTAAAAAGTGTTTTAATTAAAACAAATTTTTATTTCTCTTTCCAGTGTCCTTAATTTTCAGAATATAGACTTGCTATACATATATAGAACATCATACTTGTGCATTTTGATCGTTTGTATTGAACGAGAAGATGTCATGGAAGCGGAGGAACAACGAGTTCGAAGAACGAGTTGTTTCTCGCTTCCATGACAGCTTCGAGTTCAATACAAACGATCCAAATGCACAAGTATGATGTTCTATATTTATTATATACCCCTTTTTATTAGCAAATTTGTAAACAAATAAAGTTGCGTAAATTTACTGGGACGACGTGCTGCGTATTGATACACGGACGGTTGCTTGACCAGCACGACTCATGATTTGAAATCTTAATAATATCTTTATTTTCTCATTTGTTAGCCCAAAAGAGCTTTAAGTGAAACTTTTTTCAGTGTGTTAACATAATAAATCCATCAAAGATGCTTTACTATCATTTAATTACAAAGAACTGACAATAATAAACAAGATTCAGGCTTCCGTCCGTCGTGCTTCTTTCGAATGACGTAAACATGGTTATGACGTCACAATAGTAAACCGTTGTGACGTCACAATGACGCAGCATCGCTAGCGAAGCTTTCGGCAAAGCGCTTTTCTTCCTTGGTAATGATAATTTGAGTAACATTTTCCCTTCTTGTGCCTTTAATATTAGGTCTAAATCCAAATTGATACTTTAATCAACTGAAACATTACTAGCAGTGTTAATAAAACATAAATTTCGGAGATAGAATAGGGAAAACATTGAAAATTACGGATAATTCCGAGAAGTGCCGAAGTTTAGAGAAAATAGAACCGTCAGTCGGATTCAGATGTTATTCGTTGAAAGCGAGCGCTTCATTTAAAGGGGCAGTAGCACGTTTTTTGAAAATTTTATTTTTTTCAAAGTTCCCATTTATAATGATTGTTTATATCATTTATATTAACCTTAGAAGGTAAAACATCTTATTATACAAACCAATTATCCGTAGTGGTAATAACTGTGTTGCGTATATAACAAAAATTGCATGGCGGCCATTTTATTGTGAACACATTTTATTCTTTCGAATGACAAAAACGATTCCTATGGCTTTACGGAACAATGTACATTCATTTTTTAACTTCATTTTCTGAAGAGAGAAGGGTGTTTTACTATTGGTGACATTATTTTTCAAATACAATTCATCGACTTATTTCAGCGAAAAAGCGCGCCACTGCCCCTTTAAGATACAGCCATTTAAATAAAATGTATAAATTTTTCATGACGTCACGGCAAATTAATGTGGCACAGGGATACCCACAACGTTATAAAATGAAGCACTAAGGGGGTTAAATATATCAAATCAATGGCGTAATTTTCGACGGGAGTATTATTATTAATGCAGATAACTCTTTAAATCGTTCGGTGACCCCTACATCTTCTCACATTTTTGGGATAAAAAAATATAATAAACTTGCTATTTTGAAAAAAATTAACGAATTCTAAGATATCTGTTTTCATCGTCCCATCTCTCCTTAACCTGTATAGTCCCATAGGACCATTTATGGGCCCCTCCATCAAAACCCCCTATAGTGCCATAGGACCATTTATGGTGCCAAACTATGACCCCACTAACCTCATTGCTATGTTTTTAAAATAAAGATCAAATCAAGTTGACAATAGTTTTGGCAGAAACCCTGTCAACTAAGCTTCAATTTGATACCACTTTTGTGCAATACAACTAAATATTGACACAGATATCATGAATTTCACAAACAACTGTGATCAACAAAGTTAATCCCCTCTGTCATGGTGCCATTGTCTACCTCTCTACATTGCATATCTAAAGGTATACAAGTATTACAGTAAAAGAACAATGTAACACAAACAACCAAATTCACCAAGACAATCTACAGTGTGTCTATTTTTGAAATCACATGCAAATAATTAAAAAAGGCTTTCAAGTTAACAAGAACGGACCCTGCAACCCATAACCAAGAAAAAAATGTCAGCTTTGAATAATGGCTATCTATGTTGAGACTACAGGTAAACCGCTATGATGCAAAACCTGTATCAATATATTTCTATGAAATGTACACAGAAAATTAAACACGAATTAATTTATAGAAATAAATTTCATACAAGAAAATACAACTCAGCAAGTAGTAACATGTATAAAACATGCCAAATAGTATATTTGAAATTCGGGTATCGACCATGGTTTACTCCAAATCCAATTGAAATGTAAACAAATGGCCTGCCAACTTGGCTAGCGAGGGGAGCATGCCTAATGATCATTATGATATTTTGATACATTAACGATTTGTTTTACGTAAAAGAATGGCAGAATATTTTGCTCAAATTGATTTTAGATCTGTAGGTGAATTATACAGTGTAAACCCCCGAATGTCACAATGATACGGCTTGTGTCAAATCAAGTAAAGGCTTCGTGTAAATGACAAATTTGGCTGAACGAAATAAAGTTGCTACACGATTCGCGATGTCAATATTTTGCTGTCCCGTTTACGTGGAACAAAATGGCAACATTACCTGAAAATACTATCAAAAGATAGAATTTTTATTTTTGTTTATGTTTCTGTCCGTGATTTTCTTGTTTGATGCGTTCAACACAGTAAAACTGCCGTATTGAAATGCAGTGTAATTGTAGGCCTGCTCGATTTGCTTGGCGGCTGAGTAGCCGGCTAGCCGGTCTAAAGGATTTCCGGCGGCTCAGGCATTCGTTTCGCAGCGGCTGTACCGGCTGAGCCAGCCGGCTGACAGCCGAATCAGCCGGTCTCGTTTGAGCGGCTGAAGGCGGTTCAAGATGGCGGCACATGATCAGTATCGTGAATTGCAACATCGTGCAAACCAAATTTACTAAATTTCCCAGAGTTGTAAACATATCTAAAGCTTTGAAAAGTTTGGTTTAAACTAATATTCATTTGTCCAGTTTGATATGGAAGAACCTGAGACAGCGATAACCAGTCATTTTTTTTAAATTAGGAAATTTTCAACCAAATTGTGTGTGGATATAGAGTGAAGTTGCAATAACAACATAAGAGTTTGATTTTCAAACACATTTTTTTAAAGAAAGGATCTTGGGTTGATAAAACACTCACCGTCTTAATTTTTTATATATTTTTTAAAAATTCAGTGATTTTTTTGGTTTGGGTCATTTTAAAATTAGTTATATATTTCTGAAAAAGTCTTTTGAGTATTCAATCTCTTTATTGTGATCTTGTCTATCTATTTTGATAATGAAAAGAACTATTTACAGCATACAATAGGAAATATTACCCTTGAAGAGTAGCGCCGTAACAAACTTGTGTATGTAGCATGCATGCCAATAAATGGCTAAAAGATCAGCAAAATTCTTATCCATGATCATTGTTATTGTAATACAAGTCCTTCTAGCCCAAAAAAGTGACAATGAACCTTGAAATGATTATTTCATAACTAATTTTAGAATTCGCGCAACCTATAAAATCGAAGGACAAAAGGTGCATTTCAAGGAATATTTGTTCTATGTATGAGTTGTACTGGTACAAAACCAATGACATTTTATTCGTGAATAGAGCAAAAAATAAGTTATCCATGAACAAAATGATTTTACACAGGATTTTAAAAATATAATGTTACACTTATAAAATATTCGTAAAGTAACTCATAAACAGACTGTAACATTTCGTTTTTATCATATATCTTACATTTTTCTAATGTAATTGGAAGAAATAAGTCTATGCTTTCAAATATCTTTGAATGCATTCTGGTTTAAACTCTGGTATAATTTCTATCTATATTTAATAAAATATGTGAAGTTATGACTCATAAAAAAGAACACAAGTCATTAAAGAGAGACACCAAATTCAATGTTATTGACAAACTGTCAGTATAGAAAAATACAACACGAAATAATACCAGAATAAAATTATAGAATTCAACTAACAAAATAAATTGTTATCAACGGAAAATGCAAATGCAATCTTATACATCTACCTTATTGACATAAAGCAAATATTGACTAAATTATATATTGGCTTTTTGAAAACATATTACGTCGATTCAAGAACAAATAAATTTTTGAATAAAAAGTTCTCCTCGTCATCGCTGGCTTGCTTTATAATGATGTGCCAAACGATCAAGATAGTTTTGTCCACCATCTTGACTTTCGCCCGGTGCATTCGTTTCGGTCAGCGAGCCGGCTTAGCCGGTCACGTGATCGTGCGCACCGGCTATCAGCCGGTTTGAAGCAAAACGAGCAGGCCCTGTACCTCGCGGGCCTTTGTTGACAAAATGGCGGTGACACTGCAGATACCACTTTCCGGAAATCTTATTCCAATTAACTAATATGTTACGGACATCTGATGGATATAATGAAATTAATAATGATATTCATTGAACCTTTACAATTTATGTTCGCTTTTATATTTACTATTTATATCAGAAACTGTATCGAACTGCAAATGTCAAGTGTATTGCTCTATGAAGTCTAAAAACATTGACAAACATAATGTATTTACCCATCTAAATTACTATAAAGACAACGGGAGAAAAGTGTCAAGCAAATGTTATCTTATCATATATTTGATTGAAAGTTGGAAGGGGTATTTCAATACATAATTTTTAGGGAAATATAACCAAAGGACGATAGGAGTTTGTATGAAGTTACAATGGAATGTTTTATCTGGCGCGAAACAATGTTCAGCTGTCGGGGAAACAGCACGAGAGATGATACATGACGTTTATCACGCGAGTCTTGACGTCATATCCACAACGTGCTTGTATATATTTCGGGAAAACCCACGTCGCGGACGAAATGTTATTTATATCAATTTTGAATTATGAAGATGTAATAAATTGACAGCTCCTTTGGCACTGAAAATCCGTTGATATTGTAATCGTTCACGGGACTGACACCCGACTTGATCAAGTTAGATGCACTTATTCTCATGAATATTCAAGAAGGGTGCAACATTGAACAAAAAGTAAGCTAAACAAAGATTAATATCATACAAGTTTACATATTTTTACAAGAAGAGGGTGCCAGTAGAATGATTAGCTTTTTTGGGAAACAGAAAATATGAAAAGTAAGGTAAATAAATTGAATAGGCCTACAATGAATTTGTTGTCAGATTTATTTACATTTGTTAAAACATTGTGTATTTTCAATAAATATGCAATTTTCATGGGGTTTTTTTCTATGAATTTATTTTATTATCCAAATTTCAAATTTAGAATATTCTACAATAAAGTAATGTTACTTGTATTGCCAATTAAGTAAACAATTATAACTTAATAACTAAATAGTATAACAGTAAAATGTATTTAGAATTTTCAAATTAATATTATAAAAATAATTATTAGTTAAAAAGCTAATGGCAAACATCGCTTCTAAAAAAATTGTTTTAAATTATTGTTCAAATTAAAAATAAATTCAAATATTGTATAATCTGGAAAAATTCTTATGATGAATACTACAAATTTGTGAATTGACTAAATAATATGTTGGGACATGTCTCCATTATTAACATATATCTAAGTAATTTATTAACCCCTTTTCCCAAGCAGACATTTATTATTTTAAATCCATGCTTAATATTCATACTTTGGGAAAATACATTTTAATTTCTCTTTGTCATCTAGTAAGAAATATTGAAAGGTAAAGCACTAGGTAATGAGAAACAATAAATATGTTTTGTGTGACATTTGCTTAACAATATATTTTAAAAGAATTGTCTTTGAATGTAGGAACAGGTACAGACTTTTTAAATAATAAATTCTAGCCGGTGTTGTTCTTTTTTTATGACCTAAATATTATTTTTTATATTTTTTTATTTTACATTAGGGAATATATCATAATGACTTTTTTTAACAAAATAAAACTTGATACATTAAAACGTGCATCATTGATGCATGCAAATCCTGGTGAAATTTAAATGTTTTTTTTTTTTTTATGTTTGTCCTTAACAAAAAAAAGTTGAAGTGATAGTCTCACCAGTTCAAATGGTCTTTTGTCATCCATTCGGAAGTTGTGATGATAAAAGGGGAGACAATTTGCAGAGCAGGGGCGTGGCCTGCGGAAGATCGTCATTGTTTATTTTTTTTATGTCACGTTATATTGAAATGAACTAACAGATAACACTATAAATCTTAAATAAATTGGTGTCTTGCAAGACAACTACAAAAACATAAGAGTATACGACTACTACGTTCCCGCCATATTTATTGCGCCAATGTGCGGGTGAAGTGGGCGGGGCTTATGCGATGGACAGCGGGCCTACATGTTTGTCGGGGTTCGAGATACATGCGTTGTGAAAGCATGTACTTCCGTGTCAAGTAAGGACATAACATCTACTTGGCAGAGAATATAATTCGAAGCTTACGTTTGTTTTTGGAGTAAAATTTATTTATGATATTTTCTATTCCTTTACTGAAACACAAAGGTGTCTACGGCCAACTTTTACGATTTTCATTTTGACTTCGGAGTTCCGTGAAATAAACTTTCTGCAATGCAATTTTCGCTTGATAGACACATATTTTAGTGAATGATGTGTGGTGTACACATCTGCCATGATTCAAGATATGTTCATGATTGAAATCACACCCTGATGATAAAAATAGTTTGCAAACGGATTGCAGTGAAATCGTACGCTAAAACTGCCGTGGTACGGCGCCGACATATTTCCCCCAGTTTTGTCGTAATGATCGCCATGGATTTTCGCTTAAAACGCCAATGGAAAAATAGTCCACATGGATGTCTATGTATTCTAGTATGCAAATCTATTTCAATTTAGTACTTGAGTTCGGTATAGACCGACCATTAGACACTGGTTTATACCCTTGCATTTCTAGCTATCAAAATGTTTTTTTACCCACTGAAAACGGGTCCCCTTATGGACTATTGAACCATGATATTAATTTCCTTTCAAAGGTTTCCAAAATTCATACCATGCTCAAGCTAGAAACAATAGCTATCAGTGAGTGAAATATCAGCCACTATGCTTGTATTTTGAAAAAGTACGAAAGATTACCATGCACAGTACATTTTACGGTCATTGTTTGTCAATGACGTCACAGTGAACAATGTTCAACAAAATGGTTACAAAAAGATACCTTGTATTAGTTCGTGAACTAAAGGTCGCATGTAGAAAGTAAATACATCAGCGTGATCCCTGACATTTTCTCTCTTGAAAAATAACAATAAAATTACATTTTTGAACACAGGAATTTATTTCCGAGATAGTAAACAAAGATATACGCATACGTGGCCATTGGTAATTTACGCTAAAACGTCTTTGTCGTTTATAATCAATGCTTATTCGTTTTTATACTAAATATTTCTAACAAAAAAATACATAGGTAGAGAGACACCCAACTTGGTATCCTTCAGTTAAAATTTCATGATTTTATAAACACGAATAACGCCCTGGTGACATTTTATGTACAACGTTGACCTAAATCTTGAGTGACTCAAAAAAGTTAGCGGCACTGAGTGAGCGCATAGCGTAAACGACCGGGCACTCAGAGGGTTAAGCGACCCCGAACATGCAACACAGTCTCGAGGCTCGGCTAATGTAGTTTCACTGAGAAGAATAAGAAAATGAATTATTTCCAAAACAGATTCACAGATTAAATTTAGTATATGTAGAAGGACAACATGATGGAAACCACAAACCGAAGATGACATTGTTTGGCCTAGAATGTTACCTCATCATGTATTCAAAAGCGGTAAATCGCCTTTCACAAAAATCGTGTTCGAACCTCCGTTCGACGATAAAATAAACCAATCAAAAACAAGGATTTTAAAATGTCATGGTAGAATATTCTTTTGCAACATTATGTTCATGATTTATAAGTTTTCACTTTTGTTCTGACCAATGTTTCTAAATGTTTCAGAATAAATCTTCGGCCTGAGCAGATAAAGAGCTGATCAAGTCCCGTTGTGCTGGAGCTAATCTGGCATCGATTAGCTGAATGCTTCCTGTTTGGGTCAGTTGATCATCTGCTGAACTATGACCTGTGACCTGGTGAACAATTGCATAAATGCGAAACTAAAAATACTGTTATTTTTACTTTGTACCATAAACATTTGTAACATGATATTGATTTCCCCCTGATTCTGATTGCTTGATTTGAACAATTACCCTATGATGATTGACATTTGAAATTTCGAAAATGTGCTTCACACCCTTTTCACTGAGATTGGACCCGACTTAAGATTATATGTTTCTCTTTCTCTTAATTTTATGCGTTTCTTGCGATCTGACATGTATCGGTGTCAGTTTATAAAGTGTGTATACAGACAGAGGCTACGATATACTCTAAATATGAATATGTTGCTCCAGTTTGAAGTCTTGTTTCATGCAACAGGCTTCCTTCTATATCTGCTTAAATGGTATGACGTCATAATGGTTAAAACCGTTTTACGTCACAAGGTTATCATCGCTGTCGCAAATTTTAGAATTACGTTTTAGGGGCTTTGCGATGTTGTCGATTAGATAAGATATTATTTTATCATTTTTGCATTGCATCATTCCGGGATTCATTGTTTTTTCAACACACGAAAATTTAGTTTAAAATTGATGCCGTTAAACATTCATTGTTGAAACTGGTTTTTAATGTATTTAACTATTGATGTTTGTTCATTTCAGAATTGCTGTGGAATGGAGCTGAAGTCTATTTGAAAATAACACACTTCAAGTTGCAAAATATACGCTAACTCACTAAAACTACTGTATATGAACTTGGGCTGTTTTGATGGATACTGAGGATTCATTGTAACAAAATATTCATGAGCAATAAACTTTAATCATTTTGAGATGAAAGTCTTGTTAAATCATTATAAACACTGTTAGTTAAATTAATATGTGCTGTGATTAATAAAGTTCAACAGGACTCATCCGTCCGGTCACATTCCGTCCCAAATTCTACCAAACACCTTCTAATATAGACGTATTTCCTCTAATAGTCGCACAGCGTCTATTCGAGATCTGTGTTTATCATCCAAAACTGGCTCCCACGGTAGATATCGTTTGTGTGAGATCAAGCGATACCTACATTGTAGACAATCCTATTACATCATCAGTTAATCACACCACAAGGCTTTGACATCACTAAGAACACTGCTGACAATGTTATGACGTCACAAAGTTGATGACGTCACAATGCTATGATGCCACAATGATGACGTCACAATGTTATGTCATCACTGAGCTCACTGCTGAAGAAGTCAAATTGCAGTTTTGTGCTGCAGATATGTTCATTATTTTGCTAATAATTGTTGAAGAATGATTTTGAATGATAAATAAAATCTCAACCTCGTGTCTTCTGATATCAAATATATCAACACTCGTTGATTAAAGTAAAAATATCCTTGGCAAGCCTCGGATATTTGTAACTTTAATCAACTCGTGTTGATATATTTGATATCAGAAGACACTTGGCTGAGATTCTCTATATATTTATGTTTTGACGAATACACACAGAAAAGCAATCATATGACCGACTTTCTTGAACATTGATTTTGTGTGTATTTATTCATTTTTGAATGGGAACAATATTTTCTTTAAGAGGCATACATGAGAGGAAATACGGCAATTTCCGAAACCAGATGACATTTGGAAGCTTGCATTTCAGGATATCCCTTTCCGACTCAGGTCTGATCTTGACGTATCTTAAAAACTTAAGTTTACCACGGTAAATACGGGGAGGGAAACCAACAGCAATGGTTAGCCAAGATGATAAAAAAAAATCATAAAGATTGTATTCGTTACTCTTTAATTAACACGGTGTCCAATCAGTGGAACGTAACAATAAGAAAACATCGGATTTGATCATTAATTTTACATTCACCATTCACAGTGTAATAAGAGTTACAAATATACAACCATTCAAGAAAAAACACACATTAATTACATATATGATGTATATGGATGAAATACATTTAAAGAAATAAACATTTTCATTAACTTTACAACAGCTTGTTTATGCGTTGCTCGTGGTTTCCTGTCTTATAACATCTATAGTTGTTGTATACATGTAAGTTGTTCAAAAACAGCAGCCTTGAGTGGACTTAGAATTAAAGGATATTCTCCACGATTGCAGCCTTAATTAGTACCTTGTACATGGTCATCTCTTTAGTTCAGTTCAGTATACAAACTGGTGTATTTTTATCACAAAATGGTTGTCCCGATTCGAAATACGATAACATATTACCTACACCACATGAGGTTTGGAAAAGTGATGTTGACAAATGTCACAAAATATAGTTGGTAACATTACTTTTTTCATAATGCTGCATTTACATCTGAACTCTTGCGAACATGCTTAAAGATATTAAAGCTGACAAATAATCAAACAATTCCAAAATCCAGAGTCCAAAGTTGTAAGTTCATCCCTTGTGATTGTTAACTAATTGCTATGATCCCGAATTTACTGTGTCCTGCAGAATACAGTAAATATGAAAGTTCAGAAAGTAAAAAGTGTTTTTCAATTTACAAGTTGTTGTTGATGTTTCTTAATGTTGAATATCAACAAACTTGTTCTGTCTGCGTTGCATTGTTCCCACAGATGTTAACAAGCAAACCATATTTCCAAAGTTTGACAATTGAGTTAGCAACATGTAATAAATTATAATCACAATCCAAAAACTTAGAGCACGGAATTGGGAACTGGGAAATGAGAATGGAGGACTGACTACCCAATGGTGACACTAATGATGAACATGTCATTGTCAAACCTTGAAACGGCCAGCGCAAGTGAGCAAAATAAAACACATGTAATAGAATAAATTCACACGCTTTTATTTCATGCAATAACAAGAAATTTATTATTACAATTCTACAAAGCTACCAAGTTGATAAAGCCTCGTCAATGTAGTATCAATAATATTAGTATGCATGTCTTATAGCAAAATCCAAGTCAGTATATCAGCTAGGAATAAAAAGAAATACATGCATCCAGAGGTTACCTTTTTAACACTAGATCAATATTTTTAAACCCACCCTATGCACCTTTATTTTAAACAATAATCCTTTAAACAAACCTACCAAATATTACCATTCCGTTTTGATCATAAAACATAGTTGTTGGAGAAACCATATTTATTATATAATTGCAGGTGAAATACCGGGATCTATCAATGAAAATAAACCGTGTTATCAGTCACTAGTGAAAATAACAATGGAACGTGTTATCAGTCACTAGTGACTGACATGACAATGACCTGACGTCATAAAACAATGCTTCGACGTCATGACAAGTTCATGACGTCACATTGTTGCTGAGGCGACAGGCTCATTCTGGAGCTGACTTAATGTAAATGCAAGTCGATTTCGGTGAATATCCAAAGATTTGGTCATATAATAAATATAAAATTTGTCTTTTCTTGACAAATACCATGTTTATCTCACCTCGTGAAGTAGAAAAGTTATATATTTTCACTCGTGGCTTCGCCACTCTTGAAAATATAACCTTTCTACCTCACTCGATGAGATAAACATGGTATTAGTCAAGAAAAGCCAAATATCCTCTAAATATAAGTGATATTTGGAAAAATGGAGCCCGATAAATTTATGGCAATTAATTAACGTCGCTTTCAAAAGTATTTAACTTATTTATTATATGACGAGCAGTGAAATACTGGGATTTATCAGTGAAATAAACTGTCTATCAAGCTACAGTGAAAATAACTTATATTTTCACTGCGAACGGTGACTGATATAATTTGACGTCATAAAACAATGGTCTCACGCGGCGATTTGGCTTATGACGTCACAGTGTTACTGTGGTGACGGGATGTTCCTAGCGGCCGCTCGGCGTGAAAACGACTCTTTCCGGACGTAATTTCATGGATAATATCATATAATAAATAGAATATCCGTCAATTCTTTACAAATACCATGTTTATCTCATCTCGTGAGGTAGAAAAGTTAAATATTTTCACTCGTGGCTGCGCCACTCGTGAAAATATAACCTTTCTACCTCACTCGATGAGATAAACATGGTATTAGTCAAGAAAAGACAGATATCCTCTATATATTATACAATGGCAAAAAAGTCTTCCTATGACTATTCATAACAAATTATTTGGAATGTACAAAATTACAACAGCCTTCGGCAGAAGAAACGACATGACTTTGTATGGATGAAGTTAGCTTTCATAAATATACGTTCGTTTACAGAATATCACCGATTAATATTGTTGTAATGCTGTTGTAATTTCTCGTGCACAGCCGTATGATTTCTGTCAATCAATGCTTAATTTATGTCTCACTTGTAAACATAAAATTTAAAGTTACATTCATAATATCAGTATCAATTTGAGAGAACACAACCAATCGCCAGTCGAATTATGAGAGACAAATAACATATTTAAAAGAATACGTTAAGAACGAATTACAGCTTATGTATACATCCAGAGGAAAATAAACATTTTCGTTTATATAAAATATCATTGCAGGTTCTGGCTGTATGAATGATAATATTAGAATCTGATAAGACAAAGTAAATGTTCACAATCTTTTAAAATATTAAAATTGGCACAGACAGTCATGCAAACATTAGATTCTCTCATTTTCGTACAACGGGCATTTTTTTTTTACAATGTGTTGAGTTCATCCTCAGTTTCATGAATGCAATTAAAACATTCTCGATGCATTAATAATTGAATGTTTTCATAGCAATCTGTTTCAATCTTCAATGGGGTAACTCCAACCCGAAATTTAGCGAGGGCACTGTGTGTACATAGGACAGTTAAAGATTCATACATTGTGTTGTTGCGGGTCACATAAATATTCCAAACGTTATAAATTGTGTGATTGCATCGTGAAGTACTGACTGTTATCATTTTGACTATAGTCAACTTTGTACATTGATGATATGAAGGTAAAAGTAGATATTTCTGATCGATAATCGGACAATGCAACGCGATTGACGCGCGCCATGGCAATTAGTCAAACGTTATTTGGAATCTTATCTATAATATTTACAACAAACAAACAAACAAATATGACTTGATAATGTTAAACAGATCATATAACTATTGTGTATGAAAATGGGAAGTGTAGTTTCGGTTTTTGTACATGCATACTGATGTTGCTAGATTTTGAGTGGAAACTAGTAAATATGTTATATTTGGGGATTGGGAAAAAAGAGCAAGTTGAGTGAAATTATCTGCACTGTAAACAACATATATGGTGAGTTGCAACGTATTAAAGACAAATAAAATGTTATGAAACATATTATTATGGATGCATGTTCAAGGTAATCCTCAGTAAGATAATCAGTGTTAATATGTCTAAGTGGTCTTTTCCATTTTTTGCAGGGTCAAACTGAACATGGTTACTCCACGATATTACGCACCCAGCTTTCTGAACAGTTCGAGAAAGAAGGCGTATTTCAATATAACTTAGATCATATATGTGATAGACTGTGTTTATTCATAAACGCGGCAATCCTGTTGGTCCGAGCTGCGGGTCAAATCGTGAAGGCACATCCCATTATCTACTTGCCTGTACACATAAGTTACTTTATATGAAATGACGCATTATAGTACAAAAATGGTTATAGTCTGAAATATTTTTTTTATATGAAAACCGTGAAATAACTGAAGAAGAATACTTAGCAATTTTACAAACTGTTTTCCTCTTCATCATCGCTTCTTGTAGATTTGATAACAATTAAAATTTAACAAATGTTAGCTTTAGATACATTGGTATGTAATATACTGGAACATCTTTGCTTCATTTATGGCCTGTTCATTTGCTAAGAACTTGGCAATCTCAAAGAGGTTGGGATGCTGCTTTCAAACAACTTTTTAAAGCCGCCCCTGCTTTGGGGCTCGAGTGAGAAAGTGAGCAAACTACATGTAATCATCTCTTATTTCGTTTCACGCGTTCCACATTTTATCGATAACCAGTGCGTTAATCCATTAATCAGCACCCTTGTCACAACACCAAACAAAGGATTTATATCCCGGCCGTACAGACCTACGGGAAACGTCAAGAGAATTATCAAAGGGGCGATAATTTTGATATTTTAACGCGCTTCACTAAATTGGTTACCGATGAGACATCTCTGAAGATATCGCTGTCTGCGGATTTCATTGGTCATACAGCGTCCACAAATTTCAAATAAGTATATTCGGATTTACCATTGTCTGAATATATACATTGAAAATTAAACATAGACATTTAAATACAACATTCATTATTTGAATTCATGGCCATGTTTTCTTTTCAGTCAACATTTATTAAAACTGTTTAAATTTGAGCTATTTTTCTGCTATTTATTAGTTTAAAAGAATCTAAACAGTAGTTAATATTAATTTTACAATGATGTTCAGGGAGAGAATTTTCATTTGCAAAAATAGCGTTTTGTATAACCTAATGGCACATTCTAAATGGATAAATCATTAGTTGCACATGACCTGTGTCGAAAAGTCAAAAATGGATATTATAGGGGATTTTTGTCTAAAAGCTGTAAATAGTTAATTTTTCATGATACATTTTGAATAAAATACTGTAAAAAATACTTAGCGATTTGGATTAACATGCAAGGTGAGTGAAAATAATTGTACTAAACAGCACATATGGTGAGTTGCAACAAATAAAATGTTATGAAACACATGGATGCATGTTTAATTTAAGGTAATCCTCAGTGAGATAATCACTGTTAAAATGCCTATATTGACGCAACTTGTTTCTCCCATTTTGTCAAACTGAACATGGTTACCCCACTCAGCTCTCTGAACAGTTCCAGAGAGAAGGCGTTTTTCAATATAACTTTCTAGATTATACATGTGATAGACTGTGCTTATTCATAAACGCTGCAATCCTGTTGGTCCGAGTTGCGTTAACGTGTTGTAGGAGTCCATGTGAAAACAGTCAAAACACGTCTCTTGATACGATTACAGTGATTATTCTTGCAACGTGTCCTTTCCCCGCATCTTTATTCATTAAATGATGTAAAATGTAAAAATCTTGTCATTATAACGTCATGTCCATGCTGTATTTTTATTGTTACGGTTTAATGTAAATTGGGAAAGTTAACGTGGTTTCAATATAGATCGATAAATTTGAAATGATACATTTGTTTAAAACAAACCTCAATAATGTTGCTGTCTCGCGATACAAAGGCATATTGTTGCTTGGTTATGACATTATAATAAATATATAAAATTAATGTGTAACTAATTACCTTTACAGTAAAATGCTTATGTCCAAACCTACGGGAAACGTCAACGGAATTGTCAAAGGGGCGATAATTTTGATATTTTAACGCGCTTCACTAAATAGGTTAAAAATGAAACATGGTATCTCTGACTGCATATTTTAACGGTCATACAGCATCCAAAAAATTAAAATAGATATATTCAGATTTACCATTGTCTGAATATATATTGAAAATTAGACATTAACATTTCAGTACAACATTCATTATTTGAATTCATGGTCATGTACGTTTTCTTTTCAGTCAACATTTTATAAACCTGATTTTGTTTGAGCACAATCCGCTATTTATTCTTTTAAAATAATCTTAACAGTAGTTAATATTTATTTTATATTTATGTTCAGGGAATGAATTTTCATTTGCCAAAATATCGTTTTGTGTCACCTAATGTCACATTATGAATGGACAAATCAAGGGTTGCATATGATCTGTGTCAGAAATCAAAAAGAGGATATAAAAGACACTGCGTGATTGTTGTCTTAAAGCTGCAAAATAGTTATTTTCATGATTCATTTTTAATAAAATATTAAAAAAAATACTTAGTTAACCTACTTTTAGCTTTGTTTAGGTGAAACGTACAGGTCATCGTGTTGCCCGGTCCCTATTTGTAAAATAAGCCTCCAATTAAAGTCTGTTTGATTTTATCGATTATTTAAACAAAATATAATATTTAAACTGAACATGTAAACTTGTAAACACCGTAAGAAGAGAAATACAAGCCAGTCGTATAGGATATATGCCAGGAAAGAAATCAGTCACACACATGAAACATCAGTTAGCAATGAGCATTCATTAGAATACATACATAAACATATGGTTAAGGCTAAATAAGGAAGGTTGACTTATCAACACGTGTACACTGTTCATAACTCTTAATCTAACAACTTTTAAACAATTCAGAACGTTGTAATTGACGTCGTGTTTCAACGTTCTGTCGCATTAGAAGTTCGAATAAAACGCTCTTATGACGTTGTGCTAAACTTAACTTAACCTAATATAAGCAATGCACAACGTTGGATTGACGTTAGAATTTGACATTGGAATACTACGTCCTTCTGACGTTGTAGGAACGTCGGCTTTAAACCTGACCATTCACAGCGTTTTCTTGTTTCAATGTTGTATTCACGTAAGAATACAACGTCCTCATGATGTTGTAAGAGCGTTGGTTTTTAACCATGACCAGTTCACAGCGTTGTATTTACATTGGAATTAGACGTTATAATACAACGTTCTAATGACGTTGTATTGACGTTGGATTTTAACTGAACCTATTCACAACGTTGTATTGACGTTGTGTTTCAACGTTGTATTGACGTTGTGTTTCAACGTTGTATTTACGATAGAATTAGACGTTAATATACAACGTACTTATGACGTTGTTAGTACGTTGGTTTTTAACCTAACCAATGTACAACGTTGTATTGACGTTGTGTTTCAACGTTGTAATGACGTTTGAATAAGACGTTCATATGACGTTGTAGGCACGTTGGGTTTTAACCTAACCAATCAACAACGTTGTAATGACGTTGTGTTTCAACGTTGTATTGACGTTAGAATGCGATATAAGAATACAACGTTCTAAAGACATTGTAGGAACGTTGGTTTTTAACTGAACCTATTCACAACGTTGTATTGACGTTGTGTTTCAACGTTGTATTAACGTTAGAATTAGACGTTAATATACAACGTCCTAATGACGTTGTTAGTACGTTGGTTTTTAACCTAACCAATGTACAACGTTGTATTGACGTTGTGTTACAACGTTGTAATGACGTTAGAAAGCGACGTAAGAATACATATATAGAACATCATACTTGTGCATTTGGATCGTTTGTATTGAACGAGAAGATGTCATGGAAGCGGAGGAACAACTAGTTCGAAGAACGAGTTGTTCCTCCGCTTCCATGACAGCTTCGAGTTCAATACAAACGATCAAAATGCACAAGTATGATGTTCTATATTTATTATATACCCCTTTTTATTAGCAAATTGGTAAACAAATAAAGTTGCATAAATTTCTGGGACGACGTGCTGCGTATTGATACACGGGCGGTTGCTTTACTAGCACGACTCACGATTTGATATCTTAATAATATCTTTATTTTCTCATTTGTCAGCCCAAAAGAGCTGAAAGTGAAATTTTCTTCAGTGTGGTAACATCATTAAACCATCAAATTTGCTTTATTATCATTTAATTACAAAGAACTGAAAATAAGAAACAACATTCAGGCTTCCGTGCGTCGTGCTTCTTTCGAATGACGTAACCATGGTTGTGACGTCACAATAGTAAACGGTTGTGACGTCACAGTAACGCAGCATCGCTAGCGAATCTTTCGGCAATGCTTTCGATTCCCCTTCTACTTTACGCTTTTCTGCCTTGTTAATGATAATTTGAGCAACATTGTCCCTGCTTGTGCTGTTAATATAAGGCCAAATCCATGCTGATACTTTAATCAACTGAACAATACTAGCAGTATTATCAAAACATAAATTCAGGAGATTTAATTGGGTAAACATTGAAAAGTACGGAAAATTCCGAGAAGTGCCGAAGTTTAAAGAAAGTAGAACCGTCAGCCGTGCAATACGGAATTCACCGTGCAATACGGAAATCAACCACGGGAACCGTATTGCACCCCTGTATTACTATCTTAAGTTTACATGGGTATATAATAAAACGTTCATATGACGTTGTAGGCACGTTGGGTTTTAACCTAACCAATCAACAACGTTGTAATGACGTTGTGTTTCAACGTTGTATTGACGTTAGAATGCGACGTAGGAATACAACGTTCTAAAGACGTTGTAGGAACGTTGGTTTTTAATTGAACCTATTCACAACGTTGTATTGACGTTGTGTTTCAACGTTGTATTAACGTTAGAATAAGACGTTAGTATACAACGTCCTACTGACGTTGTTATTACGTTGGTTTTTAACCTAACCAATGTACAACGTTGTATTGACGTTGTGTTTCAACGTTGTATTGACGTTAGAATGCGACGTAAGAATACAACGTTCATATGACGTTGTAGGCACGTTGGTTTTTATCCTAACCAATCAACAACGTTGTAATGACGTTGTGTTTCAACGTTGTAATGACGTTAGAATGCTACGTAAGAATACTACGTTCTAATAACGTTGTAGGAACGTTGGTTTTTAACTGAACCTATTCACAACGTTGTATTGACGTTGTGTTTCAACGTTGTATTAACGTTAGAATTAGACGTTAGTATACAACGTCCTAATGACGTTGTTAGTACGTTGGTTTTTAACCTAACCAATGTACAACGTTGTATTGACGTTGTGTTTCAACGTTGTAATGACGTTATAATGCGACGTAAACAAAACGTTCATATGACGTTGTAGGCACGTTGGTTTTTAACCTAACCAATCAACAACGTTGTAATGACGTTGTCTTTCAACGTTGTAATGACGTTAGAATGCGACGTAAGAATACTACGTTCTAATGACGTTGTAGGAACGTTGGTTTTTAACTGAACCTATTCACAACGTTGTATTGACGTTGTGTTTCAACGTTGTATTTACGTTAGAATTAGACGTTAGTATACAACGTCCTAATGACGTTGTTAGTACGTTGGTTTTTAACCTAACCAATGTACAACGTTGTATTGACGTTGTGTTTCAACGTTGTTTTGACGTTAGAATGCGACGTAAGAATACAACGTTCATATGACGTTGTAGGCACGTTGGTTTTTAACCTTACCAATCAACAACGTTGTAATGACGTTGTTTTTCAACGTTGTATTGACGTTGGAATGCGACGTAAGAATACAACGTTCTAATGACGTTGTAGGAACGTTGGTTTTTAACTGAACCTATTCACAACGTTGTATTGACGTTGTGTTTTAACGTTGTATTTACGTTAGAATTAGACGTTAGTATACAACGTCCTAATGACGTTGTTAGTACGTTGGTTTTTAACCTAACCAATGTACAACGTTGTATTGACGTTGTGTTTCAACGTTGTTTCGACGTTAGAATAAGACGTTAGAATACAACGTCCTACTGACGTTGTAGGAACGTTGGTTTTTTACCTAACCAATCAACAACGTTGTAATGACGTTGTGTTTCAACGTTGTGTCGCCGTTAGAATACGACGTTAGAATACAACGTCCATATGACGTTGTAGGAACGTTGGTTTTTTACCTAACCAAGTAACAACGTTCTATTAACGTTATTTTGTGACGTTGTCTGGACGTTACATGAAAACGTTGCTCTCCAACGTTGTAGCAACGTTATAATAACGTTAGAATAAAACGTAACCAAACCACAACGTTGCCACAACGTTGTTCAACGTTGTCTGTTTGCTGGGTGGTCATGACGTCACTCTATTGTGTTTTCAGTTGATTATTATTTAGAAATCAACAGTTCATTGACTGTCCCAGTCAGAGGGGTGTTAGGTTAAGACATTTTCAGTAATGGCTAATCGAGTACATTTTTCGAGACTGATGTATTTTGTCTTAGTGTACATGAATAGGATCTTAAAATATATCTCAACTAGACAAGTCAATTTTTGTAATGCATGAACCTGGATTCGAACATGCAACCCTTCGCTTGGTAGTCAGCGCTTCTAACCATTAGACCACAAGACGCTGTTAAAAACCTTAGGAATGTTTGTCAGTAAGAATCCAACGTTCTATTCAAGGCACAGAAGGCATGGAAAGGCAAAGTTTCAGCTGTCCATCACTTCGCTTCGGTTTGAAGTTTTTCTCTGCACGTGCGTGAAAGAATCCATTTCATGTAGGCCGCAGCTACTTGTACCCTATCCGATGAATGAGCACCGAAATTTGCAAAATAATTGATTCATTCCAACATTGTTCGATATTTAAAACTCTAATGTGAGTGTTTAGGTATCGCTACATTAGTCAGACCACTTGAACGACCTCCGAGTGGCCATCTTAATGTGAACACATTAAAATACCCGATCGATGGGAAATGGACTCGTATGGCTTAACCGAACCATGTATATTCGTTTTAGAACTATTTTTTTATTGATTCAGGCGTATTGTGTAGCAATTTAACACTTTACATGTATTTCAGTACAAAAGCGTGCTACAGCGCCTATAAGCACCACGCATGGTTTAACACAGACACACGAAACTGTATGAACACGTTGTATCTAAGAATAAAGAAGTTGTCATCCATGTACATGTCACTACTACTTCTTTAAAATGAGTATTATTACACCAGAGGGCGATACCAAAGGTTCATAAAAATTTCTAAATAAACAATACTGCTATCGGAAATCTCTAGTCGTTACAATTGTTAAACATATTCTATGCAGGTCTTTGAAAGGCATTTAGAAGTGGTATACATAAGAACAAGGAGATTTTCTGGATAACAACCTCTTTAATGTGAAAATACACGACGTTTCGGAGTACATACTCACTCCTTCATCAGGTGGAATGTATCATATTTTGTAACCTAAAGTATTAAACAATTATACTGCCATTTATCTTCATGGTTTGCAATTACCTGCATCAGCAATTAACTTATCAACGTTATATGAAACTAAATGAAAATATGGAATTGAACATATAAAAAAGAGGGCATGAATATAAAATATTAACTTCAAGTGGATGACCTTTGAAGACACATTTTGAGAACGTGCACTGAACAGTGTTGTCTGACACTGATGACTGAAAAGGTATAACAAGACACATCTGTTCAACAGTCTACATGCACTGGTTGCTTGTTGCCTTACCACTTACTACAATTACATTAACTCGTGCTTTGCTTATCATAAAAGGTCAACTTCAGCATGTGGTAATTACATGCACTTTCTCTGTGTCTGAAGTTTGAATTGTAGAACAGAGTCACCAAGGACAAAGTAATCACTCCTGGACGAATTATCCGACATGGCAGACTTCTTCACTAAAACACCAATTTACACCAGGCTGTTGGTCTCCACAGGAGAGTTTCTGTGATAACAAATAATAGCATGATGACATAAACCTTTCTTAATAGCTTATTGCAGTTACAGTTACAGTTACTGTACTTATATGTTTTGCTTAACAATAAAGTCAGCCTGGATGTGCAGTGATAATCTAATAACACTTACAACATGTGGCACTAACTTGAGCACTGTGACTTCTTAAGTATACCTGTTAGACATAAGTAAATTTTGCATGTACATGGTAGACATCTGTACTACACGAATCCATAAGGGTTTCGTACCAATTACCAGATGAATAGGTTTAAAAGGTGTAAACCTTTTAAGATGCTCTTATACATGCAGTGGCCACATTAACTCATTAGTTGTCATTGGTGTATCATGTAAGGAATGAAATTTGCAAGTTTCCAAAAGAAACTACTGCTTTCAGATTTTCTATCTTAACCTATGCTACTCATAGGCAATATTTCAATAACCACATTCCCTGCAAAAGATCGTTACTTAAATCTGCAACCGACACCTGTCTTTTAAATAATTGTGCGCAACGCACAGATGTAGCTATTTAAGTCATTTCCACATTTACTGAATGTTCAGTTTGAAACAATTAGGATTCTTTGATCTAGCCGAGAAATTATTAAATATGTAAAAGAGGTTAGCATAGCAAATATGAAGGGAATATATTGTTCTAATGTGTGACAGATGTATGTTCGGAGTGAATCTTGGTCTAATGTGTGATAGATGTATGTTCAGAGTGAATCTTGGTCTAATGTGTGATAGATGTTTGTTCAGAGTGAATCTTGGTCTAATGTGTGATAGATGTATGTTCAGAGCGAATATTTGCATAATTGTGATAGATGTATGTTCATAGATGTGTAATGTGTAATGTGAGAACTGTTCTACACACAGTAAGGTTTGGGTACAATGCTACACTGAATTTCAGCGTAGTACCATCCATGGTTCGCTAGTTCCAGCCGATGCTCGCAGGTTTCACCGCAATGCATAGCCACATGGCGTTGCAGGCTTTCTCCCTGCCATAATACTAGCAGCCGCGATATAAGTGAAATACTCTTGAAAGCGGCGTTAAACCTAACTCACCTCACCTCACCTCTAATGTGTGATAGATGTATGTTCAGAGTGAATCCTGGTCTAATGTGTGATAGATGTATGTTCAATGTGTAATGTGAGAACTGTTCTACACGCAGTAAGGTTTGGGTGCAATGCTACACTGAATTTCAGCGTAGTACCACCCATGGTTCGCTAGTTCCAGCCGATGCTCGCAGGTTTCACCGCAATGTATAGCCACATGGCGTTGCAGGCTTTCTCCCTGCCATAATACTAGCAGATGCGATATAAGTGAAATACTCTTGAAAGCTGCGTTTAACCCCAACTCACCTCACCTCACCTCTAATGTGTGATAGATGTATGTTCAGAGTGAATCGTAGTCTTGCCATGGCTTTTGGTAGTAAAATATGACGATTTGATCCTCAATGGTTTCCTTCTCTTGCAATTATATTTGGTTAAGCTAGGTCATTACTCTCCCTCAAATTGGTATGACTATTAAGCTTATATAATATCTGTTCATTTTTCTAATATGAGCTTGAAGGTCAAAGCTTTAAATGTACAATATTTTGCCTGTACACGGAATGAAAACGCAAGAAAAGAATCAATGTGGTTAATGTTTTGGGTATAGAACCAATCAACCCATAGCACTCTTCATGATTGCACATGCTTCATTTCATGTTGAAAACAAGAAAAACCGATTTGTGGACCATCAGATGAATACAAGACGCCCATTGATGAGATATTTAAGTGATAGCGTAATCGAATGCAATCATTTTTAGAAAAAATGGCGTTAAGGCGTTAACTGTGAACAACAAATAAACAGAAAGCTTAGCTGCATGATATCGAATTCTTATTCGACAGATCAAAGAATTTCCATATTGGTTATATCACTTTTGTCATTCCCTTGTAGTTGTCATTACTCAATGGGCTTCACAAGTTAAAGACACATTGATTAAACACTACTTCAAAGGAACCATAAAAGAAGTAAGAATGCCTTGATCAACGTCTTAAAACATTACAATTGTTTACTGTGTCACTTCAAATGGAGCTATTGTCAGACATGTAAACACTAATGTTTTGATATTTATAAGTTTGAAAGTAAACAAACTCATACAAGAAAAGGGGCAGGATAGCACAGTGGTTAGCGCGTTCGGCTTCGGATCAAGAGGTCTGGGGTTCGAATCCCGCCAGGGGCACGGCAACTTTGTCTGCAGTAGAGAACTGTTCTACACGCAGTCAGGTTTGGGTGCAATGCTACACTGAATTCTTTAACCTATAGTGACTTACGATGGTGTTGCGGACTTTCACCCTGCCGTAATACTAGCAGCCGCGATATAAGTGAAATACTCATGAAAGCGGCGTAATAACCCCAGCTCACCTCAACTCATCTCGGGTTCAACCTAATTCCTCGAAGTGAAAATTGAAGAAAGAAACCCAACAATATAACACACAAATATGAAAGCCAAACTTCAAAGGATAAGATAAGATACAATCATGCGCTTTGAGCATACCTTTATGGCGTAGATACTGCGCAATATAAATGCCACTATTATTTTTATAACAGTACAACAGTTAAATAAAGGCCAAAATATAACTCTCAATCCTGCAAGCAACACACAACAATCATATGATACACAGAACTTTGAAAATGTATGAAATTGATCATAAATAGACTACATCTGGGTTGGTCCAAGTTTAACAACTTCGATCATTTTTCATAATGCGTTTGATAGCTTCGACCTGAGAATGATGATCAATGTGAATTATCTATTTCTGTATATCTTCAAGAATCATGGAAAACGTAGTCTACATATAAATTAAGTCTAGGATAATAATTTTCATAGATGTGATTTTTGTCGTATCCTACATGTATTAACATTTATAAAATTTGTCATCTTTGCTCACCTCATAATTTATGTTCAATTTTCCGTTATTTTCTTAAATAGGGAATGACAGAAATTTGAACAATATACAATTTTCAATGTATATACATAGCCATGTAAAATGTTTTTACAACTATCTATGGGACACATTTTTTTTACACATGTAGGCAGTCGGATGACATACGTTGAATCGATCGAAAATTAAATTTAAATAAGTACTTCAATCTGAGATGATTTCCAATAATGCTGAACTATTTGATCCACCCACTGCCTATATTATGAAAATTGTTTATCCTAGACTAAATTAACATGAAATTTTATAGAAATAATGTCACCATGCGAATACTTGTTGTATCACTCTGTATAGTTCCCTCGCAAATCTACACTGTTTTCATGTTAACAGTTCAAACTTACAATGAATTTTTTTTTTAAATTATGCGGATTCGAACTCGGGGGCTATTCACTAAAAATCAAGCACTATAATTGACGAAATTTCTTGCAATTGAAAAAAAGCATCCTTTTACTTCACCGCCCAAGAAAGACGATGAAAAGGAATTGATACATTGTTAAAGGACCATTTCAGTTGATGAGACATTTAACTGACAGCCTTATCCAATATGTTTTGTCAATGTCGAGCTCAAGAAAGAGACTGGAAGCATATAATGAACGGTTACCAGAACAAACCTTAAATGGGCTTCTTGATCATAAAAGGGTAATGCGTTCTGCAGATCAAAGCAATTGCTTTTGGAGGATCAAATTATCTTTCCAGTGTAGATACTGTTACTCAACAATGGGCTTCAAGTTGAAGACAGATTACACATTGATCAATCATGCCTTCAAAGGAGTGACTGAGCTCTTAAAGACTTCACTGAAAACCTTAAGAACATTCCGAAGTATAAACTAATGATTAACATAAACAATGTTTCATGGTAAGACATTTAGGGGTTTGTTAGATGAAGATCGTTGTAAATCTATTGAGAGTGGTGATTTGAGCCTTTTACATTGATTTAAAGAGTATTTTCAATTTTGCCAGTTACTGTTATCAGTCTGGTTAGCATACACCCTAGTACAGAAAGCCATACGAAATGTAGCAAGACTTTGAGTGATGGAAACTGTGCGAGTTGTGACTTGAGGGGAAAGTTGCATCAACTTAACGATCCCAGGTCATCCTCGGTTACCCATGGTCTTATATATGCTCCGTTACTCACCACTATCACCATGGGAAACCTTATCGGGGGAATATGTTCTCAAATTACCCGCCCTTGGCCAGCGTGACGAAGTCAGTAACCACCGAAAATGCTCAATGGGATAAGACGGAAATGGTCAATGGATAACCGGTGACGGATGGCTAACACATTGACCTCACTCGCTTTGAAACGA
This sequence comes from Gibbula magus, assembly GCA_936450465.1. NCBI lineage: Eukaryota > Metazoa > Mollusca > Gastropoda > Trochida > Trochidae > Gibbula > Gibbula magus. The sequence goes on from OW388297.1 coordinate 52,543,286, forward strand.
AGTGATATGAATTGTCATTGGCTCGCAGGTCCAAGCTGCTTAACAGTTTGATTGGCTCACGCTGACCAGGGGCGGGTAATTTGGATACAGATTCTCCTGATAATGTTTCCCATGGGTGATATAGTGGAGAGTAACGGAGCATATATAAGATCATGGGTAACCGAGGATGTGTGGAGTTATAAGCCATTAAATATTGATATTTTGAAGTTATGAGCCACTGCATAATTATCCTTTCAACTCACAAACCATTGAATAGTTGTCCTTTGAAGGCATTACTATATCGAAATCACTAAATACCAAAACTCATCTTCATACGAATCGGAGGAAAGGACATGAGTATCAGCCAGAAAACCTGTTACATTAAGCATCATTTGGTGACTTTTCAAGAACAGATAACATTGAAATTACCGATTTAAGTTTACATCCATAGCAGTCCAAGATGATTGTAAGGGTTTAATAAATTAATACACAGATAGTGGTTGAAAATACTTCCTTAGCATTGCTAGATAATGCAACACTCAACCAAATGATTTCGCTTCATTGTTCATATACTGATCAAAGATATACACGAGCCCCTGAATTATTTTCAGGGACGATATTACAAGCAATAACATCAGTAGCAGCTAATGAATTGAGGCTATAGCTTCTCACAAGAATTACGCTCATTAAACAAGCACAGTTTTTTTTAAATCGTATGGTCCCACATGATCTTTGGTAATGTAATTTAGAAATTCATAGCATTTCATAGCATATCATTGTTCCAGTTTAATTAGTATTTTTGCAGGCAGAAAGCCCGTGACACCGTCGTGGCTGTGCATGAAGGTGGAACCTGCGAGCGTCGACTGGAACCAGTACACCATGGACAGTACAAAGCTCCGTCCCACATATAATCTGTCACCCAGAACCAAGAGCAAAATATTCAATATTCAAATCTCTCAGATGTCCGAAATTAAGACATCTTTAGGGCTCCATTTTGTATAATTATTTGAATCGTTGTAAAATATTGTTGGTAAGAAAAACTTTTTTCTGAGACTAAATGTTAGTCCATCACTAATACAGTAAAGTACAGTACAGTACAGGGTTCTCAAGCCCTCAGTTGGACTTGAACCCTGGAACCGTTGATTTGATGTCGATTAGTCTCGTTGCTGTGCATTCTCGTCCTAATATTTGACTACTTGTATGAACAATCAAACCATGGAAGGAAACTCACTTATTCATTTCAGAAACCTACCGGTGATCAAGAGTTTTCTGTTTACATTATCATTAGATAAAGAAAGGTGGGAGATAGCACAGTTTAATTCAGATCAAACTGTTCGACGTAACTGTTGATGTTTGTTATTGATATTTTTTCAAACATAAAATTTGTTTTTGTCCTTAATATGTGCCATGGCATTGCATAAAATTACATACTGTTCATGTAAATAGATTAATCGAATACTTGACGACCATTCGAATGATATTATGATATAAACTCGTACTGTATGCAATTCGCAAGAAGACGAAAGCAAAATAAATTGTTAAAATTTGTATATAAACTCAGCGTCTGGATAAGACACCTATGACCATGTTGTATTTGTTTAGATTATTTTTAACGAATCCACTGCTCCGAATGCATTCTCCATCTTAATCCATGTATGACTTCACGAAACATGCATATGTGATTATTTTAGATTTGAAACTAAAACGCTGCCTTTCCATGCCTTCTGTGCCTTGAATAGAACGTTGTATTCTTACTGACAAACAATCCAAAGGTTTCTAACAGCGTCTTGTGGCCTAATGGTTAGAAGTGCTGACTACCAAGCGAAGGGTTGCATGTTCGAATCCAGGTTAATGCATTACAAAAATTAACTTGTCTAGTTGAGAGATATTTTAAGATCCTATTCATGTACACTAAGACAAAATACATCAGTCTTGAAAATGTGTACTCGATTAGCCATTACTGAAAATGTCTTAACCTAACACCCCTCCTGACTGGGACAATGAACAGTTGATTCCTAAATAATAATCAACTGAAAACACAATAGAGTGACGTCATGACCATGGATTAAGCAACGTGGATCCTTTTCCCACTTGAATTATTATTATGTTCATATTATGTTATTATAACATAGGTTTCCGACTACGGACAATCGGTCGTGCATTGGTCTGTTTTACCATCTTGACTAAAGATAAACTGCATAAACATAATTTGAAGAAAGATATATCTAAATTGCGATGTGGAAACCGTAATTTGAGAATCGAAACAGGAAGATGGGATAATACATCAGAAGAAGAACCTTTTTGTGAATACAGTTAATCATCCAATATCATAGAGAGTGAAATTCTTTTAAGTCAGCTGCCCATTGTATAATAACTACAGAAAAACATACTTCAACGAATATAAGTACCTTAATATCTCAATAATCAAACGATGTATTAACCGATGAAAAACAGGCTTTGAAACTGAGTTCATTTATATATTTCAGCTTCTTACTCAGAAAACAATGAATGGAACAAAAGATATAGCCATTATCATAAAATGTGTGTGGCATATTGATGTAAGTAAGTTGAATATTGGATTGACAACCGTTGTATGTATAATGTATACGTATGATTTAAATGTACATCTGTATTATGGGCTGACTTGCCTAAAATTCACGAAATAAACATTATATTCTAAACTGCATAAACTTTAACTATACAAGTAAATAGTAAATGTGAACATAAAATGTGACAAACGAGGTACAGATGCATGTACAACGATGTATAGAATTGCTTTTTGGAAAGTTTCTGCAGTGATACCAGCAGAGTTAACAAAGTTTAAAACTTTGTTAAATCAGTGGTAAATCCTTAATCACCTCCCCTCATCTTAGCCATAACAATAATCCTAGCATCCCACTCGCTTGCCACAGTGGCTGCATCCGGGCTAGCCTTTTTTCTTTTTCTTTTTAAAAACAATCTTATTTCAGCATAGGCATTGCTGATTCAGGTTGTCGATGTTCCTCTTTGTCTTTGTCTGCCGTATCTTAACCCCTGGTGCTTTAACATGGGAACTCGTACTGGAATTAGCTGCCAAAAGCATCGGATCATTAAGCCATGGCTGTGTGACCGGAGGTGAATATCTGACCATTTAGCCATGGCTGTGTGACTGGAATAGGACCATTAAGCCATGGCTGTGTGACCGGAGATGAATATCTGACCATTTAGCCATGGCTGTGTGACTGGAATAGGACCATTAAGCCATGGCTGTGTGACCGGAGATGAATATCTGACCATTTAGCCATGGCTGTGTGACTGGAATAGGACCATTAAGCCATGGATGTGTGACCGGAGATGAATATCTGACCATTGATGTGTGATCGAAAGTGTTAACTGTAAACGTATCAAACAAATCCTTCAATCCTTAAGGTTTATTAACGATAAAGGAAAATGTAGTTTATTTCTTCAATCGATCAAAGCAGTTGAGATTTTGTGAGATAGATATAATCAATTTGGACAGAATTATTCAACAGCGGGCTTCGAGACAGGCAACACATTGATTAAACACTTGTTCAAAGGAACGCTTGTAATATAAAGGACAGCCTGAAAGCGTCAAGAAACGTTATAAAGAACTTAGTTTAAATCATGTCTTCCTCGAGTGGCAGTATAACGACGTATTCTTAAACGATGAAGATTGAACGTATTTCGACCATATTTGCTTTTCCTTTAATGCAACACTGTCAGTTCAATGCCTTCTATGGTTCGCTAGTTCTAGTTGATGCTCGCAATCCAGTTGATACAATTAATGACCACACTGGTCTTGTTGGATTTTTCAATGCAATAATAATAAGCACCATGAATTAAACTGTTTGAGAGGCATTCTAGAAGTTGGTGTGATGAAGAAGACAAATATTTATGGATGATCAACTTCTTTATTATAGAAGTTGTTCATCCATAAATATTTGTCTTCTTCACCATGAATTAAGTTAACGACGTTAATTACAAATTGCTTAACCTTACTTAATTCTGCGGACTGAACTTTACTGGAGTCATGACTGTTAGTATACATAGCTCTCTGATGGACTATTTTATAACGGTTTTGATGTGTAAAATCTTTCCAATGTGTTTAATACTTTCTCCTGACATTATAAAATATGTCATGACTTTTGATTTCTCTCCTTTTTTCTGACAAGTTCAGGCTTAACAGATAACACATTCGCTTCCCACACAGGTTACTCTTACATATTTTCTATCGTAAACTCTGTTACATATCGTGCACTTTTTCGCCTAGAAGCTGTGCAATCAGCGACATTGTTCCGAAACTTTCGAAATGACTAAAGTTGCTTCATCTGTGATGCTCACGTATTGTTTACAAGACAGAATTCCGTCGCAGATGTAAAAGGATGTTTGATTGGACAAATATTAAGACGTTATTAGCGTTACTTTAACCGTAATTATGGTAGAACAGTGAAATATCGATCGCCTACATGTAACAGAAGTAACGATAGAAAATGTGAAGAGAGTAACCTCTGTGCAAGAGGAGAGAAGGCAAATTACACTACAATGAGTGAATTTATAAGAGGAGACAATAATTTCCGAATCAAATTATACCTGATTTCTTAGAGAAGGAGCAACTGTTTGCGAATGATATCATTTTAGTGCAAGGGAGTAATTTGAAAAAAATAAATAAATTGAAGTTTCATCAATAGACGCCATCAACCTCCTTCATTCCTTCAGGATGCAACCTTTTATTTCATGGTTAAGAAGACAAACCGATTTAAACGACCGTCAGAGAAACGCATTTTATAACAAAGAATTACACCCATTGATGAGACAGTTAAGGGATAGCTTAATCGAAATTCACAATGCAATCATCTAAGAAAAGGCAGCGTGTATGGAACTGTAAACGGAACAAACAAACCTTCAGATAGCTCAGTCACATAAAAGGGTAATGCTTTTCTTTATACTTCAGATCAAAGACTTCCATATGGGTTATGTCACTTTTGTTATTCCCATGTAGTTGTCGCTACCGAATAGAGGCTTTAGACGTTAAAAGCACATTGATTAATCACAACTTCAAGGGAACAATAAAAAGCTTAAGTAGGCCTTGATCAACAACCCAAAATCGTTATAGTGTTTACTGTACCACTTCAAAAGAAGCTATTAAATGACATGTATAATGTGTATGTGTGTTGACATTTGTAATTTGACATTTCCTTAAGTTGGTAAAGCTCTTAGGACTAGAGAGTTTATTTGTGTAAAGGGGCCACCGGCCCCATATATATGTACATTGGTCACAGAATAAATTGCCGAAGCACTGTGGATCACAGTGGTGTAGTGGTTAGCGTGCTGGCCTCGCACGCCAAAGGCCCGGGTTCGAATCCATGTGGAGACAACAAACATTTGTGACCTGGGTATCAAGCTGGGTTGTGTCCCTGGGCAAGGCACTTCATCCACATTGCACTCAGTCCACCCAGCTGTATAACTGGGTACCTCAAAAGCGGGTGTATATGACTTCGTGTAGCGCTATAGGCAGCTTCGAAAGTACAATTCCGTCAGGTTAATCCATGGTCATGACGTCACTCTATTGTGTTTTCAGTTGATTATTATTTAGGAATCAACTGTTCATTGACTGTCCCAGTCAGGAGGGGTGTTAGGTTTAGACATTTTCAGTAATGGCTAATCGAGTACATTTTTCGAGACTGATGTATTTTGTCTTAGTGTACATGAATAGGATCTTAAAATATCTCTTAACTAGACATTGTCAAGTAAATTTTTGTAATGCATGAACCTTGAACCTCCTCATGCATTCTCCATTACGTAATAATGTGAAGCGCATTGAGCATGCATTCGTGTGTGGATAACTTGCGCACTAAAGTATCCATTATTATTAAGCCCAATACAATATAATATACAGATGAAGTGTATAATGCAATTTAGTGATGGACACGGAGGCTTCAGCATGATGCGAAATAACTAACACGTTTCTTCTTGGCTAGAAAATATATTTTGCAAACTTATTAAGTACAATATGCTATCTAGCTTTGGACATGAATAATGAGTTAAGCTAAGTTTACGATGGGAAAACATAATAATACTCTTGCAAAAGACAAGTTCGCAGGTTATGATAGAAAGGGCATTCAAGACAAAAATGTAATTCCCATTCAACCGTAGGTCTTATGCAAAATGGACAAAAACTAATTTTACGGTCTAGCTTTAAACGTCTGCCTTATTCGATCATTAGGTTATATTTGGAACAGCGGTATTTACTTAAGGCAGTGCAATAAGAGTTTATCATGCCTTTATTATCATTTATGCTGTAATAACCTTACAAAAATGTATTGATGAACATGCTTAGTAGCATATAAGAAGTTAGTTTTCAGATAAACCAAAAGTATGGATGACAACTTCTTAATTCTCAGATTACTATGTTTCACCAAATAGTTATACGTTGTTGTCAAACTACAATTATGTATTGTTTAAGGCGATGTTGCCCGGTTCTTGGCGTATTATGCTTTCTTAAATTTTTCATTTATTATTACAACTTATACAATATATTGCTAATGGGTAAACCAATCATGGGTAAAACAACTCATTACACGACTCGATCAGCCGTATCCATAGAAAACGGTTATCCATATTCGAAGAAAATCGTGGAGGTATAAAGCGACAGGGGTGTGGAACTCTTCAGTGTGAGAAGTAGATTTGAACTCTGGGAATTCTGACAGCAAGATGGTGGACTATATTCCAACATTGTTTGTTATTTAAAACTCTACTGTGAAGTTTAGGTATTGCTACATCAGTCAGACCACTTGAACGACCTTCGAGTGGCCTTTTTAATGTGAACACATTAAAATGCCCGATCGATGTGAAATGGACTCGTATGGCTTAACCGAACCATGCATATTCGTTTTAGAACTCCATTTTTATTGATTCAGGCGTATCATGGAGCCATTTAACATTTTATTTCAGTACAAAAGCGTGCTACAGCGCCTATAAGCACCAGGCATGGTTTAACACCGACACACGAAACTGTATGAAACCGTTGTATCTAAGAATAAAGAAGTTGTCATCCATGTACATGTCACGACTACTTTTTTAAAATTAGTATTATTACACCAGAGGGCGATACCAAAGGTTCATAAAAAAAATTCTCAATAAACAATACTGCTATTGGAAATCTCTAGTCATTACAATTGTTAAACATATATTATGCAGGTTTTGAAAGGCATTCAGAAGTGGTATACATAATAACAGGGAGATTTTCTGGATAACAACCTCTTTAATGTGAAAATACACGACGTTTCGGAGTACATACTCACTCCTTCATCAGGTGGAATGTATCATATTAAAAACCTAAAATATTAAAAATGTATACTGCCATTTATCTACATGGTTTGCAATTACTTGCATCAGCAATTAACTTATCAACGTTATATGAAACTAAATGAAAATACGGAATTGAAAATAAAAAAAAGGGTATGACTATAAGACATTAAATTCAAGTGGATGACCTTTGAAGACACATTTTGAGAACGTGCACTGAACAATGTTGTCTGACACTGATGACTGATAAGGTATAACAAGACACATCTGTTTAACAGTCCGCACTGGTTGCTTGTTGCCTTACCACTTACTGCAATTACACGAACTCGTGCTTTGCTTATCACAAAAGGTCAACTTCAGCATGTGGTACTTACATGCACTTTCTCTGTGTCTGAAATTGAAATTGTAGAACAGAGTCACCAAGGACAAAGTAATCACTCTTGGACGAATTATCCGACATGGCAGAATTCTTCACCAAAGCACCAATTTACACCAGGCTTTTGGTCTCCACAGGAGAGTTTCTGTGATAACAAAGAATAGCATGATGACATGAACCTTTCTTAATAGCTTATTGCAGTTACAGTTACTGTACTTATATGTTTTGCTTAACAGTAAAGTCAGTCTGGATGTGCAGTGATAATCTAATCTTACAACTTGTGGCACTAAATTGAGCACTGTGACTTGTAAAAGAGTATAAAATATATTAAGTATAAGTGTTAGACATAAGTAAATTTTGCATGTACATGATAGACATCTGTACTACACGAATCCATAAGGGTTTCATACCAATTACCAGATGGATAGGTTTAAAAGGTGTACACCTTTTAAGATGCTCTTATACATGCAGTGGCCACATTAACTCATTAGTTGTCATTGGTGTATCATGTAAGGAATGACATTTGCAAGTTTCCAAAATAAACTACTGCTTTCAGATTTTCTATCGTAACCTATGTTACTCATAGGCAATGAAATTTGCAATAGGCAATATTTCACAAACCACATTCCCTTCAGAAGATCGTTTCTTAAAACTGCAACCGACTCCTGTCTTTGAAATAAGTATGCGCAACGCACAGATGTAGCTATTTAAGTCATTTCCACATTTACTGAATGTTCAGTTTGAAACAATGTCGAGTAATTGAACAACTGACTTCGTAAGCCATCAATTAGGATTCTTTGTTTCTAGCCGAGAAATTATTCAATATGTAAAAGAGGTTAGCATAGAAAATATGAAGGGAATATATTGTTATAATGTGTGATAGATGTATGTTCGTAGTGAATCTTGGTCTAATGTGTGACAGATGTATGTTCAGAGCGAATATTGGCATAATTGTGATAGATGTTTGTTCAGAGTGAAGCTTGGTCTAGCGTGTGATAGATGTATGTTCAGAGCGAATATTGGCATAATTGTGATAGATGTATGTTCATAGTGAATCTTGGTCTAATGTGTGATAGATGTATGTTCAGAGCGAATATTGGCATAATTGTGATAGATGTATGTTCAGAGTGAATCTTGGTCTAGTGTGTGATAGATGTATGTTCAGAGTGAATCTTGGTCTAATGTGTGATAGATGTATGTTCAGAGCAAATCTTGGCGTAATGTGTGATAGATGTTTGTTCAGAGCGAATCTTGGTCTAATGTGTGAAAGATGTATGTTCAGAGCGAATATTGGCATAATTGTGATATATGTATGTTCAGACTGAATCTTGGTCTAATGTGTGATAGATTTATGTTCAGAGTGAATCCTGGTCTAATGTGTGATAGATGTATGTTCAGAGTGAATCCTGGTCTAATGTGTGATAGATGTATGTTCAATGTGTAATGTGAGAACTGTTCTACACGCAGTAAGGTTTGGGTGCAATGCTACACTGAATTTCAGCGTAGTACCACCAATGGTTCACTAGTTCCAGCCGATGCTCGCAGGTTTCACCGCAATGTATAGCCACATGGCGTTGCAGGCTTTCTCCCTGCCACAATACTAGCAGCCGCGATATAAGTGAAATACTCTTGAAAGCGGCTTTAAATCCCAACTCACTTCACCTCACCTCTAATGTGTAATAGGTGTATGTTCAGAGTGAATCCTGGTCTAATGTGTGATAGGTGTATGTTCAGAGTGAATCCTGGTCTAATGTGTGATAGGTGTATGTTCAGAGTGAATCCTGGTCTAATGTGTGATAGGTGTATGTTCAGAGCGAATCCTGGTCTAATGTGTGATAGATGTATGTTCAGAGTGAATCTTGGTCTAATGTGTGATAGATGTATGTTCAATGTGTAATGTGAGAACTGTTCTACACGCAGTAAGGTTTGGGTGCAATGCTATACTGAATTTCAGCGTAGTACCACCCATGGTTCGCTAGTTCCAGCCGATGCTCGCAGGTTTCACCGCAATGTATAGCCTCATGGCGTTGCAGGCTTTCTCCCTGCCATAATACTAGCAGCCGCGATATTAGTGAAATACCCTTGAAAGCGGCGTTTAACCCCAACTCACCTCACCTCACCTCTAATATGTGATAGATGTATGTTCAGAGTGAATCGTAGTCTTACCATGGCTTTTGGTAGTAAAATATGACGATTTGATCCTCAATGGTTTCTTTCTCTTGCAATTATATTTGGTTAAGCTAGTTCATTACTCTCCCTCAAATTGGTATGACTATTCAGCTTATATAATATCTGTTCATTATTCAAATATGAGCTGGAAGGTCAAAGCTTTAAATGTACAATATTTTGCTTGTACAAGGAATGAAAACGCAAGAAAAGAATCAATGTGGTTAATGTTTTTGGTATAGAACCAATCAACCCATAGCACTCTTCATGATTGCACATGCTTCATTTCATCTTTAAAAAAAGAAAAACCGATTTGTGGACCATCAGATGAATACATGACGCCCATTGATGAGATATTTAAGTGATAGCGTAATCGAATGCAATCATGTTTAGAAAAAAATGGCGTTAAGGCGTTAACTGTGAACAACAAACAAACAGAAAGCTTAGATGCATGATATCGAATTCTTTATTCGACAGATCAAAGAATTTCCATATTGGTTATCTCACTTTTGTCATTCCCTTGTAGTTGTCATTACTCAATGGGCTTCACAAGTCAAAGACACATTGATTAAACACTACTTCAAAGGAACCATAAAAGTAGTAAGAATGCCTTGATCAACGTCTTAAAATAATTACAATTGTTAACTGTGTCACTTCAAATGGAGCTATTGTCAGACATGTAAACACTAATGTTTTGACATTTATAAGTTTGAAAGTAAACAAACTCATATAAGAAAAGGGGCAGGATAGCACAGTGGTTAGCGCGTTCGGCTTCGGATCAAGAGGTCTGGGGTTCGAATCCGGCCAGGGGCACGGCAACTTTTTCTGCAGTAGAGAACTGTTCTACACGCAGTCAGGTTTGGGTGCAATGCTACACTGAATTTCAGTGCAATGTGCAACCCCCATTCGTTAACCTATAGTGACTTGAGATGGTGTTGCGGACTTTCACCCTGCCGTAATACTAGCAGCCGCGATATAAGTGAAATACTCATGAAAGCGGCTTAATAACCCCAGCTCACCTCAACTCATCTCGGGTTCAACCTCTCTGTGATATGACCTATCAATACCATGTCCCTGACCTACTTCCTCGAAGTGAAAATTGAAGAAAGAAACCCTAAAATATAACACACAAATATGAAAGCCAAACTTCAAAGGATAAGATAAGATACAATCATGCGCTTTGAGCATACCTTTATGGCGTGGATACTGCGCAATATAAATGCCACTATTATAACTATAACAGTACAACAGTTAAATGAAGGCCAAAATATAACTATCAATCCTGCAAGCAACACACAACAAGCATATGATACACAGAACTTTGAAAATGTATGAAATTGATCATAAATAGACTACATCTGGGTTGGTCCAAGTTTAACAACTTCGATCATTTTTCATAATGCTTTTGATAGCTTTGACCTGAGAATGATGAACAATGTCAATTATCTATTTCTGTATATCTTCAAGAATCATGGACAACGTAGTATACATATTAATTAAGTCTAGGATAATAATTTTCATAGATGTGATTTTTGTCGTATCCTACATGTATTAACATTTATCAAATTTGTCATCTTGGCTCACCTCATAATTTATGTTCAATTTTCCGCTATTTTCTTATATAGGGAATGACATAAATTTGAACAATATACAATTTTCAATGTATATACATAGCCATGTAAAATGTTTTCACAACTATCTATGGGACACATTTTTTTACACATGTAGGCAGTCGGATGACATACGTTGAATTGATCGAAAATTAAATTTAAATAAGTACTTCAATCTGAGATGATTTCCAATAATGCTGAACTATTTGATCCACTCACTGCCTATATTATGAAAATTGTTTATCCTAGACTAAATTAACATGAAAGTTTATAGAAATAAGGTCACCATGCGAATACTTGTTGTATCACTCTGTATAGTTCCCTTGCAAATCTACACTGTTTTAATGTTAACAGTTCAAACTTACAATGAATTTTGTTTGAAAATTATGCGGATTCGAACTCGGGGGGTATTCACTAAAAATCAAGCACTATAATTGACGAAATTTCTTGCAATTGAAAAAAGCATCCTTTTACTTCACCGCCCAAGAAAGACGATGAAAAGGAATTGATACATTGTTAAAGGACCATTTCAGTTGATGAGACATTTAACTGACAGCCTTATCCAATATGTTTTGTCAATGTCGAGCTCAAGAAAGAGACTGGAAGCATATAATGAACGGTTACCAGAACAAACCTTAAATGGGCTTCTTGAACATAAAAGGGTAATGCGTTCTGCAGATCAAAGCAGCTGCTTTTGGAGGATCAAATTATCTTTCCAGTGTAGCTACTGTTACTCAACAATGGGCTTCAAGTTAAAGACAGATTACACATTGATTAATCACGCCTTCAAAGGAGTGACTGAGCTCTTAAAGACTTCACTGAAAACCTTAAGAACATTCCGAAGTATAAACTAATGATTAACATAAACAAAGTTTCATGGTAAGACATTTAGGGGTTTGTTAGATGAAGATCGTCGTAAACTATTGAGAGTGGTGATTTGAGTCTTTTACATTGATTTAATGAGTATTTTCAATTTTGCCAGTTACTGTTATCAGTCTGGTGTTTACATACACCCTTGTACAGAAGACCTTACGAAATGAAGCAAGACTTTTAATGATGGAAACTGTGCGGGTTGTGACTTGAGGGGAAAGTTGCATCAACTTAACGATCCCAGGTCCCTGCGGGGTTATAAGCCATTAAATATTGATCTTTTGAAGTTATGAGCCACTGCATAGTTATTAGGGGTGTAACAATACATCGAACTATCGATGCATTGTAATAGTTGGCTTGCCAATAGTACTATATCGATAGTATATACAAAAACACTATCGCTATCGCAATAGTAAGGTTAACTATCGATACTATCGAAACTATTAAATTTCCCTTAATTATGAATGATTTTCCCAATCCTCACTGCATTTAATTACATATTTTTCATTTTATATTGTCAAAAGAGAAGAACTAGAGATAGGAAATAGCAAAATGACAAAAAGTCTTTTCATTTATGATTTCTTTACTGATTTTGGTTCCATAGTCCTAACATCAATTAAACATTTCCACTAAAACCTGTAAAAAATATAGCTGATTATTGCTATTTGTACAAAAAAAACTATCGCAATAGTTATTGCAATAGTGCTTGTCCTTTGAAGGCATTATGATATCGAAATCACTAAATACCATAATTCATACGAATCAGAGGAAAGAACACAGCAGGAGTATCAGTCAGAAAACCTGTTACATTAACGATCATTTGATGACTTTTCAAGAACAGATAACATTGTAATTACCGATTTAAGTTTGCATCCATAGCAGTCAAAGATGAGTGTAAGGGTTTAATAGATTAATACACAGAGAATGGTTGAAAATACTTCCCTAGCGGCGCTAAATAATGCAACACTCAACCAAATGATTCGCTTCATTGTTTATATACTGATCAAAGATATACACAAGCCCTTGAATTATATTCAGGAACGATATTACAAGCAAATACATCAGTAACAGCTAATGAATTGAGGCTCTAGCTTCTCACAATTATCACACGCATTAAACAAGCACAGGTTTTTAATTCGTACGGTCCCACACGATCAAACACGAGGCTTTTAAAAATCACATGACCTCACAGTATCTTAGGTAATGTAATTTGGAGTTTCATAGCATTTCAAAGCATATCATTGTTCCAGTGTAATGAGTATTTTTGCACGCAGAAAGCCCGTGACACCGTCGTGGCTGTGCATGAAGGTGGAACCTGCGAGCGTCGACTGGAACCAGTACATCATGGACAGTACTATACTGAAATTCAATGAAGCAGTGCATCGATCATTTGCTGGAAAGCTCCGTCCCACATATAATCTGTCATCCAGGACCAAGGGCAAAATATTCAATATTCATATCTCTCAGATGTCCGAAATTAAGACATCTTTAGGGCTCAATTTTGTATAGTTATTTGAATCTTTGTAAAATATTGTTGGTAAGAAAAACCTTTTTCTGAGACTAAATGTTAGTCTTCACAAATACAGTAATGTACAGTACAGTACAGGGTTCTCAAGCCCTCAGATGGACCTGAACCCTGGAACCGTTGATTTGAAGTCGATTAGTCTCTTTGCTGTGCATTCTCGTCCTAATATTTGACTACTTGTATGAACAATCAAACCATGGAAGGATACTCACTTATTATTTCAGAAACCTACCGGTGATCAATTAGAGTTTTCTGTTTACATTATCATTAGATAAATAAAGGTGGGAGATAGCACAGTTTAATTCAGATCAAACTGTTCGACGTAACTGTTGATATTTGTTATTGATATTTTTTCAAACATAAAATTTGTTTTTGTCCTTAATATGTGTCATGGCATTGCATAACATTACACAATGTTCATGTAAATAGATTAATCGAATATTTGACGACCATTCGAATGACCATTGCTTTAGATATTATGAAAGAAACTCGTACTGTATGCAATTCGCAAGAAGACAAAAGCAAAATAAATTGTTTATTCAAACACATCGTCTGGATAAGACACCTATGACCATGTTGTATTTGTTTAGATGTAATGATTCCTTGCCAAAGCAGCACTAACTTATTTGAAGGGACCACACCATCCTCGGTTACCCAGGGTTTTATATATGCTCCGTTACTCTCCACTATATAACCCCTGGGAAACTCTATCAGAGGAATCTTTTGCAGACTTTCTCTCTGAAGTGATACCAGCAGAGTTAACAAAGTTCTTTTAAAGCAGTGGTAAATCCTAAATCCCCTCCCCTCATCTCAACCATAACAATAACCCTAACATCCCACTCGCTTGCCACAGTGGCTGCATCCGGGCTAGCCTTTTTTTATTTTTATAAAAAACAATCTTATTTCAGCATAGGCATGGCTGATACAGGTTGTCGATGTACATCTTTGTCTTTGTCTACTGTATCTTAACCCCTGGTGCTTTCACATGGGAACTCGTACTGGAATTAGCTGCCAAAAGCATCGGATCATTAAGCCATGGCTGTGTGACTGAAATAGGACCATTAAGCCATGGCTGTGTGACCTTAGGTGAATATCTGACCATTAAGCCATGGCTGTTTGACTGAAATAGGACCATTAAGCCATGGCTGTGTGACCGGAGATGAATATCTGACCATTTAGCCATGGCTGTGTGACTGGAATAGGACCATTAAGCCATGGATGTGTGACCGGAGATTAATATCTGACCATTGATGTGTGATCGAAAGTGTTAACTGTAAACGTATCAAACAAATCCTTCAATCCTTAAGGTTGATTAACGATAAAGGAAAATGTAGTCTATTTCTTCAATCGATCAAAGCAGTTGAGATTTTGTGAGATAGATATAATCAATTTGGACAGAATATTCAACAGCGGGCTTCCAGACAGGCAACAGATTGATTAATCACTTGTTCAAAGGAACGCTTGTAATATTAAGGACAGTCTGAAAGCGTCAAGAAACGTTATAAAGAACTTAGTTTAAATCATGTCTTCCTCGAGTGGCAGTATAACGACGTATTTTTAAACGATGAAGATTGAATGTATTTCGACCATGTTTGCTTTTCCTTCAATGCTACACTGTCAGTTCAATGCCGTCTATGGTTGGCTAGTTCTAGTTGATGCTCGCAATCCAGTTGATACAATTAATGACCACACTGGTCTTGTTGGATTTTTCAATGCAATAATAATATGCACCATGAATTAAGTAAACTATTTTTGAAAACGACGTTAATTACAAATTGCTTAACCTCACTTAATTCTGCGGACTGATCTTTGCTGCAGTCATGACTGTTAGTATACATAGCTCTCTGATCATCTTAGGGACTATTTTATAACGGTAATGATGTGTAAAATCTTTCCAATGTGTTTAATACTTTCTCCTGACATTATCAAATATGTCATGACTTTTGATATCTCTCCTATTTTCTGACAAGTTCAGACTTAACAGATTACACATTCGCTTCCCACAAAGGTTACTCTTACAGATTTTCTATCGCAACCTCTGTTACATATCATGCACTTTTTCGCCTAGAAGCTTTGAAATCAGCGACGTTGTTCCGAAACTTTCGAAATGACTAAAGTTGCTTCATCTGTGATGCTCACGTATTGTTTACAAGACAGAATTCCGTCGCAGATGTAAAAGGATGATTGATTGGACAAATATTAGGACGTTATTAGCGTTACTTTAACCGCCAGGGGATTATGGTAGAACAGTGAAATATCGCCTACATGTAACAGAAGTTACGATAGAAAATGTGAAGAGAGTAACCTCTGTGCAAGAGGAGAGAAGGCAAATTACACTACTATGAGTGAATTTATAAGAGGAGACTTTGGAATATAATCAATAATTTCCGAATCAAATTATACCTGATTTCTTAGAGAAGGAACAACTGTTTGCGAATGATATCATTTAAGTGCAAGGGAGTAATTTGAAAAAATAAATAAATTGAAGTTTCATCAATAGAAGCCATCAACCTCCTTCATTCCTTCAAGATGCAACCTTTTATTTCATGGTTAAAAAGACAAACCGATTTAAACGACCGTCAGAGAAACGCATTTTATAACAAAGAATTACACCCATTGATGAGACAGTTAAGGGATAGCTTAATCGAAATTCACAATGCAATCATCTAAGAAAAGGCAGCGGGTATGGAACTGTAAACGGAACAAACAAACCTTCAGATAGCTCAGTCACATAAAAGGGTAATGCTTTTCTTTATACTTCAGATCAAAGACTTCCATATGGGTTATGTCACTTTTGTTATTCCCATGTAGTTGTCGCTACCGAATAGAAGGCTTAAGACGTTAAAAGCACATTGATTAATCACAACTTCAAAGGAACAATAAAAAGCTTAAGTAGGCCTTGATCAACAACCCAAAATCGTTATATTGTTTACTGTACCACTTCAAAAGAAGCTAATAAATGACATGTATAATGTGTATGTGTGTTGACATTTGTAATTTGACATTTCCTTAAGTTCGTAAAGCTCTTAGGACTAGAGAGTTTATTTGTGAAAAGGGGCCCCCGACCCCTTATATATGTACATTGGTCACAGAATAAATTGCCGAAGCACTGTGGATCACAGTGGTGTAGTGGTTAGCGTGCTGGCCTCGCACGCCAAAGGCCCGGGTTCGAATCCATGTGGAGACAACAAACAATTGTGGCCTGGGTGTCAAACTGTGTTGTGTCCCTGGGCAAGGCACTTCATCCACATTGTACTCAGTCCACCCAGCTGTATAACTGGGTACCTCAAAAGCGGGTGTATATGACTTCGTGTAGCGCTATAGGCAGCTTCGAAAGTACAATTCCGTCAGGTTAATCCATGGTCATGACGTCACTCTATTGTGTTTTCAGTTGATTATTATTTAGGAATCAACTGTTCATTGACTGTCCCAGTCAGGAGGGGTGTTAGGTTTAGACATTTTCAGTAATGGCTAATCGAGTACATTTTTCGAGACTGATTTTGTCTTAGTGTACATGAATAGGATCTTAAAATATCTCTCAACTAGACAAGTCAATTTTTGTAATGCATGAACCTGGATTCGAACATGCAACCCTTCGCTTGGTAGTCAGCGCTTCTAACCATTAGGCCACAGTACGCTGTTAAAAACCTTAGGAATGTTTGTCAGTAAGAATCCAACGTTCTATTCAAGGCACAACTTCCAAACGCAAGGCATAACTGTTGCCAGTCTGCATTAGTGGCTGATTTAACCCTTGCAGTATTTCTCTCGCTCTCTTGTGTCGAGGCAGTGAATCGCTGCACTGGAAATGCATAGCGGGCCTGAATTTCTAAACACAGATTTCTTAAGGAAATACTGCAAGGCCTAAATAAGCCAGTAATGGAGACTGGCAAGAGTTATGCCTTGCATTGGGAAGTTGTTCAAGGCACGGGAGGCATGGAAAGGCAGAGTTTCAGCTGTCAATCACTTCGCTTCGGTTGAAAGTTTTGCGCTGCACGTGCGTGGAAGAATCCAGTTCATGAGGGCCGCAGCTACTTGTACCATATCTGATGAATGAGCACCGAAATTTGCAAAATAATTGATTTTGCTATACCATAATTGAAATTTGTTGTTTCAAATCTAAAATAATCACATATGCATGTTTCGTGAAGTCATACATGGATTAAGATGGAGAATGCATTCGGAGCAGAGGATTCGTTAAAAATAATCAACTCTCCCCTTCGGGGCTCGTTGATTATTTTTAACGAATCCACAGCTCCTCATGCATTCTCCATTACGTAATAATGTAAAGCGCATTGAGCATGCATTCGTGTGTAGATAACTTGCGCAGTATAAGTATCCATTATTATTAAGCCCAATACAATAAAATATACAGATGCAGTGTATAATGCAATTAAGTAATGGACACGGAGGCTACAGCATGATGCGAAATAACTAATACGTTTCTTTTGGGCTAGAAAAATATATTTTGCAAAATTATTAAGTACAAGTTCACTATGCTATCTAGCTTTGGACATGAATAGTGAGTTAAGCTAAGTATCCGATGGGAAAACATAATAATACTCTTGCAAAAGACAAGTTCGCAGGTTATGATAGAAAGGGCATTCAAGACAAAAATGCAATTCCCATTCAACCGTAGGTCTTATTCAAAATGGACAAAAACGAATTTTACGGTCTAGCTTTAAACGTCTGCCTTATTCGATCATTAGGTTATATTTGGAATAGCGGTATTTACTTAAGGCAGTGCAATAAGAGTTTATCATGCCTTTACCTTCATCATTTATGCTGTTATAACCCAACAAAAATGTATTGATGAACATGCTTAGTAGCACATAAGAAGTTAGTTTTCAGATAAATCAAACGTATGGATAACAACTTCTTAATTCTCAGATTACTGTTTCCTCAAATATTTATACGTTGCTGTATTATGTTTTGTTAAAGGCACTGTAGCCCGTTTTTGGCGAATTGTGCTTTCTCAAATTTGTCATTTATTATCAAAGTTTATACAATATATTGCTAATGGGTAAAACAATTAGTTAATCATGGGTAAACATCTCATGACACGACTCGATAAGCCGTATCCATAGAAAACGGTTATCCATATTCGAAAAAAATGGTGGAGGTGTAAAGCGACAGTGGTGTGGAACTCTTCAATGTGAGAAGTAGATTTGAACTCTGGGAATTCTGACAGCAAGATGGTGGACAATATTCCAACATTGTTCCATATTTAAAACTCTAATGTGAGTGTTTAGGTATCGCTACATCAGTCAGACCACTTGAACAACCTCCGAGTGACCATCTTAATGTGAACACATTAAAATACCCGATCGATGGGAAATGGACTCGTATGGCTTATCCGAACCATGTATATTCGTTTTAGAACTCCTTTTTTATTGACTCAGGCGTATTATGTAGCTATTTAACGTTTTATTTCAGTACAAAAGCGTGCAACAGCGCCTATAAGCACCACGCATGGTTTAACAACGACACACGAAACTGTATGACAACGTTGTATTCTCAGAATAAAGAAGTTGTCATCCATGTACATGTCACTACTACTTCTTTAAAGTGAGTATTATTACACCAGAGGGCGATACCAAAGGTTCATAAAAAAAAATTCTCAATAAACAATACTGCTATCGGAAATTTCTAGTCGTTACAATTGTTAAACATATTCTATGCAGGTCTTTGAAAGGCGTTTAGAAGTGGTATACATAAGAACAGGGAGATTTTCTGGATAACAACCTCTTTTATGTGAAAATACACGACGTTTCGGAGTACATACTCACTCCTTCATCAGGTGGAATGTATCATATTTTGAAACCTAAAATATTAAAAATTTATACTGCCATTTATCTTCATGGTTTGCAATTACCTGCATCAGCAATTAACTTATCAACGTTATCAACTAAATGAAAATATGGAATTGAAAATATAAAAAAGAGGGTATGAATATAAGACATTAAATTCAAGTGGATGACCTTTGAAGACACATTTTGAGAACGTGCACTGAACAATGTTGTCTGACACTGATGACTGATAAGGTATAACAAGACACATCTGTTCAACAGTCTGCACTGGTTGCTTGTTGCCTTACCACTTACTGCAATTACATGAACTCGTGCTTTGCTTATCATAAAAGGTCAACTTCAGCATGTGGTACTTACATGCACTTTCTCTGTGTCTGAAATTGAAATTGTAGAACAGAGTCACCAAGGACAAAGTAATCATTCTTGGACGAATTATCCGACATGGCAGACTTCTTCACTAAAGCACCAATTTACACCAGGCTTTTGGTCTCCACAGGAGAGTTTCTGTGATAACAAAGAATAGCATGATGACATAACTAGCTTATTGCAGTTACAGTTACTGTACTTATATGTTTTGCTTAACAGTAAAGTCAGTCTGAATGTGCAGTGATAATCTAATAACACTTACAACATGTGGCACTAAATTGAGCACTGTGACTTGTAAAAGATTTCTTAAGTATAAGTGTTAGAGATAAGTATATTTTGCATGTACATGATAGACATCTGTACTACACGAATCCATAAGGGTTTCGTACCAATTACCAGATGGATAGATTTAAAAGGTGTAAACCTTTTAAGATGCTCTTATACATGCAGTGGCCACATTAACTCATTAGTTGTCATTGGTGTATCATGTAAGGGATGAAATTTGCAAGTTTCCAAAATAATCTACTGCCTTTTGATTTTCTATCATAACCTTTGTTATTCATAGGCAATATTTCAATAACCACATTCCCTGCAAAAGATCGTTACTTAAATCTGCAACCGACTCCTGTCTTTTAAATAAGTATGCGCAACGCACAGATGTAGCTATTTAAGTCATTTCAACATTTACTGAATGTTCAGTTTGAAACAATGTCGAGTAATTGCACAACGGACTACGTAAGCCATCAAACAGGATTCTTTTTGTTTCTAGCCGAGAAATTATTCAATATGTAAAAGATGTTAGTATAGAAAATATGAAGGGAGCTTGGTTGGAAGGGAAAGTTTTGGAAACTGAACAAATAAGACTTTTATTTTGTAAAAAAGCAGCTTCATACAATCTTGTTGTAACTTAGTAATGTATATGTAAAGTTTTTGTAAAGTTTTATACTTTGCTTAAGCAATTTATTTTGATAACAGCTGATAGTCTGGGAATATTTTAATTCCATTTTTATAATGTGTGATAGATGTATGTTCATAGCGATTCTTGGCCTAATGTGTGATAGATGTATGTTCAGAGCGAATCTTGGTCTAATGTGTGATAGATGTATGTTCAGAGTGAATATTGGTCTAATGTGTGATAGATCTATGTTCAGAGTGAATATTGGTCTAATGTGTGATAGATCTATGTTCAGAGCGAATCTTGGTGTAATGTGTGATAGATGTATGTTCAGAGCGAATATGGTTCTAATGTATGATAGATGTATGTTCAGAGCGATTCTTGGTGTAATGTGTGATAGATGTTTGTTCAGAGCGAATCGTGGTCTAATGTGTGATAGATTTATGTTCAGAGTGAATCCTGGTCTAATGTGTAATGTGAGAACTGTTCTACACGCAGTAAGGTTTGGGTGCAATGCTACACTGAATTTCAGCGTAGTACCACCCATGGTTCGCTAGTTCCAGCCGATGCTCGCATGTTTCACCGCAATGTATAGCCACATGGCGTTGCAGGCTTTCTCCCTGCCATAATACTAGCAGCCGCGATATAAGTGAAATACTCTTGAAAGCGGCGTTAAACCCCAACTCACCTCACCTGATAGGTGTATGTTCAGAGTGAATGGTAGTCTTGCCATGGCTTTTGGTAGTAAAATATGATCCTCAATGGTTTACTTCTCTTACAATTATATTTGGTTCAGCTAGGTCATTACTCTCCCTCAAATTGGTATGACTAATCAGCTTATATAATATCTGTTCATCTTGGCGTAATGAGTGATAGATGTTTGTTCAGAGCGAATCTTGGTCTAATGTGTGATCGTTGTATGTTCAGAGCGAATCTTGGTCTAATGTGTGATAGATATATGTTCAGAGCGAATATTGGTCTAATGTGTGATAGATATATGTTCAGGGCGAATTTTGGTCTAATTGTGATAGATGTATGTTAAGAGTGAATATTGGTCTTATGTGTGACAGATTTATGTTCAGAGTGAATCCTGGTCTAATGTGAGAACTGTTCTACACGCAGTAAGGTTTGGGTGCAATGCTTCACTGAATTTCAACGTAGTACCACCCATGGTTCGCTAGTTCCAGCCGATGCTCGCAGGTTTCACCGCAATGCATAGCCACATGGCGTTGCGGGCTTTCTCCCTGCCATAATACTAGCAGCCGCGATATAAGTGAAATACTCTTGAAAGCGGCATTTAACCCCAACTCACCTCATCTCACCTCTAATGTGTGATAGTTGTATGTTCAGAGTGAATCCTAGTCTTGCCATGGCTTTTGGTAGTAAAATGTTGACGATTTGATCATCAATGGTTTACTTCTCTTACTATTATATTTGGTTCAGCTAGGTCATTACTCTCCCTCAAATTGGTATGACTAATCAGCTTATATAATATCTGTTCATAATTCAAATATGAGCTTGAAGGTCACAGCTTTAAATGTACAATATTTTGCTTCTACAAGGAATGAAAACGCAAGAAAAGAATCAATGTGGTTAATGTTTTGGGTATAGAACCAATCAACCCATAGCACTCTTCATGATTGCACATGCTTCATTTCATGTTTAAAAAAAGAAAAACCGATTTGTGGACCATCAGATGCATACATGACGCCTATTGATGAGATATTTAGGTGACAGCGTAATCGAATGCAATCATCTCTCTCCATGTTTAGAAAAAATGGCGTTAAGGGAACTGTTAACAACAAATAAAGCTTAGTTGCATGATATCGAATTCTTAATTCTCCAGATCAAAGAATTTCCATATTGGTTATCTCACTTTTGTCATTCCCGTGTAGTTGTCATTACTCAATGGGCTTCACAAGCTAAAGACACATTGATTAAACACTACCTCAAAGGAACCATAAAAAGTATTAAGAACGCCTTGATCAACGTCTTAAAATCGTTACAATTGTTTACTGTGTCACTTCAAATGGAGCTATTGTCAGACATGTAAACACTAATGTTTTGACATTTATAAGTTTGAAAGTAAACAAACTCATATAAGAAAAGGGGCTGGATAGCGCAGTGGTTAACGCGTTCGGCTTCGGATGAAGAGGTCCGGGGTTCGAATCCCGCCAGGGGCATGGCAACTTTGTCTGCAGTAGAGAACTGTTCTACACGCAGTCAGGTTTGGGTGCAATGCTACACTGAATTTCAGTGAAATGTTCAACCCCCATTCTTTAACCTATAGTGACTTACGATGGTGTTGCGGACTTTCTCCCTGCCGTAATACTAGCAGCCAAGATAAAAGTGAAATACTCATGAAAGCGGCGTAATAACCCTCATCTCGGGTTCAACCTCTCTGTGATATTACCTATCAATACCATGTCCCTGACCTACTTCCTCGAAGTGAAAATTGAAGAAAGAAACCCAACAATATAACACACAAATATGAAAGCCAAACTTCAAAGGATAAGATAAGATACAATCATGCGCTTTGAGCATACCTTTATGGCGTGGATACTGCGCAATATAAATGCCACTATTATTATTATAACAGTACAACAGTTAAATGAAGGCCAAAATATAACTATCAATCCTGCAAGCAACACACAACAATCGTATGATACACAGAACTTTGAAAATGTATGAAATTGATCATAAATAGACTACATCTGGGTTGGTCCAAGTTTAACAACTTCGATCATTTTTCATAATGCGTTGGATAGCTTTGACCTGAGAATGATGATCAATGTGAATTATCTATTTCTGTATATCTTCAAGAATCATGGAAAACGTAGTCTACATATTAATTAAGTCTAGGATAATAATTTTCATAGATGTGATTTTTGTCGTATCCTACATGTATTAACATTTATCAAATTTGTCATCTTTGCTCACCTCATAATTTATGTTCAATTTTCCGTTATTTTCTTAAATAGGGAATGACATAAATTTGAACCATATACAATTTTCAATGTATATACATAGCCATGTAAAATGTTTTTACAACTATCTATGGGACACATTTTTTTACACATGTAGGCAGTCGGATGACATACGTTGAATTGATCGAAAATTAAATTTAAATAAGTACTTCAATCTGAGATGATTTCCAATAATGCTGAACTATTTGATCCACTCACTGCCCATATTATGAAAATTGTTTATCCTAGACTAAATTAACATGAAAGTTTATAGAAATAAGGTCACCATGCGAATACTTGTTGTATCACTCTGTATAGTTCCCTTGCAAATCTACACTGTTTTAATGTTAACAGTTCAAACTTACAATGAATTTTGTTAACTCGGGGGCTATTCACTAAAAATCAAGCACTATAATTGACGAAATTTCTTGCAATAGAAAAAAGCATCCTTTTACTTCACCGCCCAAGAAAGATGATGAAAAGGAATTGATACATTGTTAAAGGACCATTTCAGTTGATGAGACATTTAACTGACAGCCTTATCCAATATGTTTTGTCAATGTCGAGCTCAAGAAAGAGACTGGAAGCATATAATGAACGGTTACCAGAACAAACCTTAAATGGGCTTCTTGGACATAAAAGGGTAATGCGTTCTGCAGATCAAAGCAATTGCTTTTGGAGGATCAAATCATCTTTCCAGTGTAGATACTGTTACTCAACAATGGGCTTCAAGTTGAAGACAGATTACACATTGATCAATCATGCCTTCAAAGGAGTGACTGAGCTCTTAAAGACTTCACTGAAAACCTTAAGAACATTCCGAAGTATAAACTAATGATTAACATAAACAATGTTTCATGGTAAGACATTTAGGGGTTTGTTAGATGAAGATCGTTGTAAATCTATTGAGAGTGGTGATTTGAGCCTTTTACATTGATTTAAAGAGTATTTTCAATTTTGCCAGTTACTGTTATCAGTCTAGTTAGCATACACCCTAGTACAGAAAGCCATACGAAATGTAGCAAGACTTTGAGTGATGGAAACTGTGCGCGTTGTGACTTGAGGGGAAAGTTGCATCAACTTAACGATCCCAGGTCATCCTCAGTTACCCATGGTCTTATATATGCTCCGTTACTCACCACTATCACCATGGGAAACCTTATCGGGGGAATATGTTCTCAAATTACCCGCCCTTGGCCAGCGTGACGAAGTCAGTAACCAACGATAATGCTCAATGGGATAAGACGGAAATGGTCAAGGGAGATAACCGGTGACGGATGGCTAACACAATGACCTCACTTGCTTTGAAACGAAGTGATATGAATTGTCATTGGCTTGCAGGTCCAAGCTGCTTAACAGTTTGATTGGCTCACGCTGACCAGGGGCGGGTAATTTGGATACAGATTCTCCTGATAATGTTTCCCATGGGTGATATAGTGGAGAGTAACGGAGCATATATAAGATCATGGGTAACCAAGGATGTGTGGAGTTATAAGCCATTAAATATTGATCTTTTGAAGTTATGAGCCATTGCATAGTTATCCTTTCAACTCACAAGCCATTGAATAGTTGTCCTTTGAAGGCATTATTATATCGAAATCACTAAATACCAAAACTCATCTTCATACGAACCGGAGGAAAGGACATGAGTATCAGTCAGAAAACCTGTTACATTAAGCATCATTTGGTGACTTTTCAAGAAAAGATAACATTGAAATTACCTATTTAAGTTTACATCCATAGCAGTCAAAGATTATTGTAAGGGTTTAATAAATTAATACACAGATAGTGGTTTAAAATACTTCCCTAGCGTTGCTAAATAATGCAACACTCAACAAAATGATGTCGCTTCATTGTTCATATACTGATCAAAGATATACACGAGCCCCTGAATTATTTTCAGGGACGATATTACAAGCAATTACATCAGTAGCAGCTAATGAATTGAGGCTATAGCTTCTCACAAGAATTACGCTCATTAAACAAGCACAGTTTTTTAAATCGTATGGTCCCACATGATATTTGGTAATGTAATTTAGAGTTTCATAGCATTTCAAAGCATATCCATATTGTTCCAGTGTAATTATTATTTTTGCAGGCAGAAAGCCCGTGACACCGTCGTGGCTGTGCATGAAGGTGGAACCTGCGAGCGTCGACTGGAACCAGTACACCATGGACAGTACTATACTGAAATTCAATGAAGCAGTGCATCGATCATTTGCTGAAAAGCTCCGTCCCACATATAATCTGTCACCCAGAACCAAGAGCAAAATATTCAATATTCAAATCTCTCAGATGTCCGAAATTAAGACATCTTTAGGGCTCCATTTTGTATAATTATTTGAATCGTTGTAAAATATTGTTGGTAAGAAAAACTTTTTTCTGAGACTAAATGTTAGTCTTCACAAATACAGTAATGTACAGTACAGTACAGGGTTCTCAAGCCCTCAGTTGGACTTGAACCCTGGAACCTTTGATTTGATGTCGATTAGTCTCGTTGCTGTGCATTCTCGTCCTAATATTTGACTACTTGTATGAACAATCAAACCATGGAAGGATACTCACTTATTCATTTCAGAAACCTACCGGTGATCAAGAGTTTTCTGTTTACATTATCATTAGATAAATAAAGGTGGGAGATAGCACAGTTTAATTCAGATCAAACTGTTCGACGTAACTGTTGATATTTGTTATTGATATTTTTTCAAACATTGTTTTTGTCCCTAATATGTGTCATGGCATTGTATAAAATTACATACTGTTCATGTAAATAGATTAATCGAATACTTGACGACCATTCGAATGATATTATGATATAAACTCGTACTGTATGCAATTCGCAAGAAGACGAAAGCAAAATAAATTGTTAAAATTTGTATATAAACTCATTGTCTGGATAAGACACCTATGACCATGTTGTATTTGTTTAGATGTAATGATTCCTTGCTTAAGCAAAAGTAACTTATTTGAAGGGACCACTGCCACACCATTCTCGGTTACCCAGGGTTTTATATATGCTCCGTTACTCTCCACTATATAACCCCTGGGTAACTCTATCAGAGGAATCTGTACTCAAATTACCCGCCCTTGGCCGGCGTGAGCCAATCAAACTTCTACACAGCTTGGACCTGCGAGCCAATGACAATTCATATCACTTCGTTTCAAAGCAAGCGAGGTAATTTTGTTAGCAATCCGTCACCGGTTATCTCCCTTGACCTTCTCCGTCTTATCCTATTGAGCATTCTCTTTAGTATACTGTTAGTTAGTTGTGTTAGTTACTGACTTTGTCACGCCGACCAAGGGAGGATAATTTTATGTACAGATTTCTCTGAAATAATCTCCCAGGGGTGATATAATGGAGAGGAACGGACCATATATAAAACCCTGGGTAACCGAGGATGCTCCCGCACCGGAACACTGCCAATTCAAGATCTGTCTGTTTCACTCTTACAGATGTTTGTTTGGAAAATTACATTTGTCTGCTTGGCGCACCAGCGATGTACATTGTCCGGTATGCTATCAAATCGCGACACGACAAATATATTGTCACCATACTGAATCAATTATGATAAGCATTAAAATGGTTATTTTGGGCAGCAGTCGATTCTTCTCGACAAAAAAACACTGTTATAAAGTTTGACATTTTGACTCCATTAACATACTTTTTTTCCATTTGAAGGGTAGCACGTTTGGAAATAAAGAGATTTCACCAAATGGAAGAAAAATGTTACCAATTGCAAAGCAATCCTTCTCACAAGATGGTTCTGGACGGGTTAAGTAATGGAGAATGCATTCGGAGCTGTGGATTTGTTTAAAATAATCAACGAGCACCGAAGGGGCGAGTTGATTATATTTAACGAATCCACTGCTCCGAATGCATTCTCCATCTTAATCCATGTATGACTTCACGAAACATGCATATGTGATTATTTTAGATTTGAAACAAAACATTTCAATTATGGAATACCAAAATCAATTATTTTGCAAATTTCGGTGCTCATTCATCGGGTATGGTACAAGTAGCTGCGGCCCTCATGAAATGGATTCTTCCATGCACGTGCAGCGCAAAACTCCCACGCGAAGCGAAGTGATTGACAGCTGAAACACTGCCTTTCCATGCCTTCTGTGCCTTGAATAGAACGTTGGATTCTAACTGACAAACAATCCAAAGGTTTCTAACAGCGTCTTGTGGCCTGATGGTTAGAAGCGCTGACTACCAAGCGAAGGGTTGCATGTTCGAATCCAGGTTCATGCATTACAAAAATTAACTTGTCTAGTTGAGAGATATTTTAAGATCCTATTCATGTACACTAAGACAAAATACACCAGTCTCGAAAATGTGTACTCGATGAGCCATTACTGAAAATGTCTTAACCTAACACCCCTCCTGACTGGGACAATGAACAGTTGATTCCTAAATAATAACTGAAAACACAATAGAGTGACGTCATGACCATGGATTAAGCAACGTTGATCCTTTTCCCACTTGAATTATTATTATGTTCATATTATGTAATTATAACATAGGTTTCCGACTACGGACTATCGGTCGTGCATTGATCTGTTTTACCATCTTGACTACAGATAAACTGCATAAACATAATTTGAAGAAAGATACAATGTATATCTAAATTGCGATGTGGAAACCGTAATTTGAGAATCGAAACAGGAAGATGGGATAATACATCAGAAGAAGAACCTTTTTGTGAATACAGTAAAGCATCCAATATCATAGAGAGTGAAATTCATTTATAGTCAGCTGCCCATTGTATAATAACTACAGAAAAACATACTTCAACGAATATAAGTACCTTAATATCTCAATAATCAAACGATGTATTAAACGATGAAAAATAGGCTTTGAAACTGAGATCATTTATATATTTCAGCTTCTTACTCAGAAAACAATGAATGGAACAAAAGATATAGCCATTATCATAAAATGTGTGTGGCATATTGATGTAAGTAAGTTGAATATTGGATTGACAATCGTTGTATGTATAATGTATACGTATGATTTAAATGTACATCTGTATTATGGGCTGACTTGCCTAAAATCATTATATTTCATTTCTGTGTGACTGAAAAAGGACCATTAAGCCATGGCTGTGTGACCGGAGGTGAATATCTGACCACTAAGCCATGTCTGTGTGACACATTTAGCCATGGCTGTGTGACATGAGATGAATATCTGACCATTTAGCCATGGCTGTGTGACTGGAATAGGACCATTAAGCCATGGCTGTGTGACCGAAGGTGCATATCTGACCTTTGATGTGTGATCGAAAGTGTGAACTGTAAACGTAACAAACAAATTCTTCAATCCTAAAGGTTAATTAACGATAAATGAAAATGTAGTTTATTTCTTCAATCGATCAAAGCAGTTGAGATTTTGTGAGATAGATATAATCAATTTGGACAGAAATATTCAACAGTGGGCTTCGAGACAGGCAACACATTGATTAATCACTTGTTCAAAGGAACGCTTGTAATATTAAGGACAGCCTGAAAGCGTCAAGAAACGTTATAAAGAACTTAGTTTAAATCATGTCTTCCTCGAGTGGCAGTATAACAACGTATTTTTAAACGATGAAGATTGAATGTATTTCGTCCATGTTTGCTTTTCCTTCAATGCTACACTGTCAGTTCAATGCCGTCTATGGTTCGCTAGTTCTAGTTGATGCTCGCAATCCAGTTGATACAATTAATGACCACACTTGTCTTGTTGGATTTTTCAATGCAATAATAATAAGCACCATGAATTAAATTGTTTGAGAGGCATTCTAGAAGTTGGTGTGATGAAGAAGACAAATATTTATGGATGATCAACTTCTTTATTATAGAAGTTGTTCATCCATAAATATTTGTCTTCTTCACCATGAATTAAGTAAACTATTTTTGAAAACAACGTTAAATACAATCGCTTAACCTAACTTAATTCTGCGGACTGATCTTTGCTGGAGTCATAACTGTTAGTATACGTAGCTCTCAGATGGTCTTAGGGACTATTTTATAACGATTATGATGTGTAAAATATTTCCAATGTGTTTAATACATTCTCCTGGCAAGGCTGGCATTATCAAATATGTCATGACTTTGGATTTCTCTCCTTTTTTCTGACAAGTTCAGGCTTAACATATTACACATTCGCTTCCCACAAAGGTTACTGTTACAGATTTTCTATCGCAACCTCTGTTACTTATCGTGCACTTTTTCGCCTAGAAGCTGTGCAATCAGCGACGTTGTTCCGAAACTTTCGAATTGACTAAAGTTGCTTCATCTGTGATGCTCTCGTATTGTTTACAAGACAGAATTCCGTCGCAGATGTAAAAGGATGTTTGATTGGACAAATATTAGGACGTTATTAGCGTTACTTTAACCGCCAGGGGATTAAGGTAGAACAGTGAAATATCGCCTACATGTAACATAAGTTACGATAGAAAATGTGAAGAGAGTAATCTCTGTGCAAGAGGAGAGAAGGCAAATTACAATACAATGAGTGAATTTATAAGAGGAGACTTTGGAATATTGTCAATAATTTCCCAGTCAAATTATTCCTGATTTCTTAAGGAAGGAACAACTGTTTGCGAATGATATAATTTTAGTGCAAGGGAGTAATTTGAAAAAATAAATAAATTAAAGTTTCATCAATAGACGCCATCAACCTCCTTCATTCCTTCAGGATGCAACCTTTTATTTCATGGTTAAAAAGACAAACCGATTTAAACGACCGTCAGAGAAACGCATTTCATAACAAAGAATTACACCCATTGATGAGACAGTTAAGGGATAGCTTAATCGAAATTCACAATGCAATCATCTAAGAAAAGGCAACGGGAATGGAACTGTAAACGGAACAAACAAACCTTCAGATAGCTCAGTCACATAAAAGGGTAATGCTTTCCCTTTATACTTCAGATCAAAGACTTCCATATGGGTTATGTCACTTTTGTTATTCCCATGTAGTTGTCGCAACCGAATAGAAGGCTTCAGACGTTAAAAGCACATTGATTAATCACAACTTCAAAAGAACAATAAAAAGCTTAAGTAGGCCTTGATCAACAACCCAAAATCGTTATAGTGTTTACTGTACCACTTCAAAAGAAGCTATTAAATGACATGTATAATGTGTATGTGTGTTGACATTTGTAATTTGACATTTCCTTAAGCTCGTTAAGCTCCTAGAACTTAGAGAGAGATTTTATTTTTAAACCGGCCCCTTATATATATGTACATTGGTCACACAATAAGTTGCCGAAGCGCCATAAAATATAAGATACAGATGCAGTGTATAATGCAATTTGGTGATGGACACGGAGGCTACAGCATGATGCGAAATAACTAATACGTTTCTTTTGGCCTAAAAAATATATTTTGCAAAATTATTAAGTACACTATGCTATCTAGCTTTGGACATGAATAATCATCAGATACAGGTAACATTCTGCTTCCAAAAATTTGGAAATAAAAATATTGTTTACATTCTTTATATTAATAATCCATGAACAGGGCCAACGGACGGCTATTCCAAGTGTAAAACCCACCCCCTAAGATAGACTAAGATCACGTAACTAACATTCCAAAAAGAATTGTTGGTAGAGCTTGATCCAGTCTAATCGTGTTGGCGTAACGTAATTTGTCTAATTCAAATGTTTGTTGCTATCATAAAAATTGATGTTTATTGTCCCACCGCCAATTTTAACCTATGAGGTTGCGAACCATGGAAAGTAGTACACGCTTTATTGGTTGCGATGTAAGAGTTCAGACGGCTGAAGCGAGTCGACGTTACGTTACCATGGGCACATTTGATCATGAAGGAGCGGCGTGGAACAGCGGGAACATCATTCGATTGTTACGTCATCCAAAAAACTATACCTTTATTGTCAAAGAACTTTTTTTTCGATTGTTCTAACCACTAGGCATCTTAGAATACACAAGAGGGCGATACCAAAGGTTCATAAAAATTCTAAATAAACAATACTGCTATCGGAAATCTCTAGTCGTTACAATTGTTAAACATATGTTATGCATGTCTTGGAAGGGCATTTAGAAGTGGTATACATAAGAACAGGAAGATTTTCTGGTTAACAACTTCTTTAATGTGAAAATACACGACGTTTCGGAGTACATACTCCCTCCTTCATCAGGTGGAATGTATCATATTTTGTTATTTCCTTACATTCCATCTGATGAAGGAGTGAGTATGTACTCTGAAACGTCGTGTATTTTCACAGTAAAGAAGTTGTTGTCCAGGCAATCTCTCTTTACTATTGGCATTGATAAACATTTCATAAAATTTCATTGTGTGTGATGCTACAAAATTCACATGTTTATGCTTGCAGTTTCAGATATGATATGGTTTGTTTAAATTATATAAGATTTGTTATCATTTGTTATGAAAACCACCATGCCAAAATTCTAGCCTAAGTTCAAAATGAAACAAGAATGGAATTTAAATGAAAAAAGTACAGTCAATCAAATCAAAATTAAATAAAATTCTTCCTAATAGGGTTTAAAATTGTCTTTGCAAACTCTCCTGGAGGAACTTACTATGTTGTGAATCCTTCGTACCAGGTGATGTGTTGTACATGTGGATAGGTCGTTTCAAGCAGGGTTCGAATCCCGTCAGGGGCACAGTAACTTTGTCTGCAGTAGAGAACTATTCTACACGCAGTAAGGTTTCGGTGCAATGCTACGCTGAATTTCAGCGTAGAACCACCCATGGTTCGCTAGTTCCAGCTGTTGCTCGCAGGTTTCACCGCAATGCATAGCCACATGGTGTTGCGGTCTTTCTCCCTGCCGTAATACTAGCAGCCGCGATATAAGTGAAAAACTCTTCAACCAGAAGGAAACATGAAATGACACATGCTCAAATGTAGATCATGTGGGAAGATATGACTTCGGTAAAGTGTTGCTGGGTGAGAAAGGGAAGGACACTTACGAAATAATGTCTGTCCTTATATAAAGGCCAATATAACAGTTATCACCGGACTAATCAAGGACATATTTTAATCATTGTACTGATACTACTTTTATGACGCTATCACTTTGTCAAAAATGGCATTCTTTTTTAGCACCTGAAGTGTTGAAGATGATGTAAACATCATATAAACGTAAATATTTTTAATTCCTAAAGGTTTACTTAATTTGAAATAGATATAATAGAAAATATGAAAATGTCCCAATAACAGTTTCCAATTATTACCCATTACATAAATATTACAATATGAAACTACAGAAAACTGGAACACTTGCAAGTTATAAAGCAATGGCAGCGTCTCTTTTATTATTTAGCCACAAGGTCGTCAATTTGATATTTACATAACGTGTCAATGTCGTGTGTTTCTTCTTGCAATGACATGTTCATGTGCTGTGTGCTTTATTAATTAGATTTAATTGAGAAGAAATATATCACATAGTTTCGTATTTACTAGTAGTGGTGAGAATGGTTGTTTTCAAATACAATTCTCCACCTTGTGTTGTCATGTGATACCGTAGAGCTTCAGTGTGTATATATCTTCTTCTTTTTTTAATAATATAACCAGCTATATTTTTACAATGGGGTCTGCTGTACTCATGATGAACGTTCATAATGATAAATTGCGCATTATAATGATAATGATAAATGACTCAAGATAATTAAAATTACAAATTACGCATGGTAATGATAATGACAAAATTGAGCACTGTGACTTGTAAAAGATTTCTTAAGTATAAGTGTTAGACATAAGTAAATTTTGCATGTACATGATAGACATCTGTACTACACGAATCCATAAGGGTTTCGTACCAATTAAATTTACAATATTTTGCTTCTACAAGGAATGAAAACGCAAGAAAAGAATCAATGTGGTTAATGTTTTAGGTATAGAACCAATCAACCCTTAGCACTCTTCATGATTGCACATGCTTCATTTCATGTTTAAAAAAAGAAAAACCGATTTGTGGACCATCAGATGAATACATGACGCCTATTGATGAGATATTTAAGTGACAGCGTAATCGAATGCAATCATCTCTCTCCATGTTTAGAAAAAATGGCGTTAAGGCGTTAACTGTGAACAACATATAAACAGAAAGCTTAGCTGCATGATATCGAATTCTTTATTCCCCAGATCAAATAATTTCCATAGTGGTTATCTCACTTTTGTCATTCCCTTGTAGTTGTCATTACTCAATGGGCTTCACAAGCTAAAGACACATTGATTAAACACTACTTCCAAGGAACCATAAAAGTATCAAGAACGCCTTGATCAACGTCTTAAAATCGTTACAATTGTTTACTGTGTCACTTCAAATGGCGCTATTGTCAGACATGTAAACACTAATGTTTTGACATTTATAAGTTTGAAAGTAAACAAACTCATATAAGAAAAGGGGCGGGATAGCGCGGGATAGCGCGGGATAGCGCGGGATAGCGCAGTGGTTATTGCGTTCGGCTTCGGATCAAGAGGTCCGGTGTTCGAATCCCGCCCATATGTAACAGAGGCTACGACAGACAATCTGAAGGGAGTCATCTCTGTGATGAAAGAATACAAATTACATGACAATCAGTGGATTTATAACGATAAGTGGATTTATAACACGATACTTTTGAATATTGTCAATACTACCATACCAACAGGAGAAACTGTCAGCGTCATTTTAATAAAAGGCAGGGCTTTTTAAAATAAAATGAAATTAAAGGCAACGTTCGTTAATAGACGTCACCAACCCCTTTTTACTCTGTTTTATTTCATGGTTAAAAAGACAAATCGATTTAAACAACCATCAAAACAACCCATTTTATAACAAAGAATAACACGCATTGGAGAGACAGTTAAGGGAGAACTTAATCGATATTCACCATGTCATCTCACTCCATGCAAAGCATATATGGAACTGTAAACGGAACAAAAAACCTTCAGATAGCTAAGTCACATAAAAAGGTAATGCGTTTCCTTTATTCCTCAGATCAAAGACTTCATTATTGGTTAAATCACGTTTGCCATTACAATCTAGTTGGCGCTATCAAATCGTGGGCGTAACACGCTAAAAGCACATTGATTAATCACAATTACAAATAAACAATAACAATCTTCAGAATTCATTGATCAACATTCCCAAATCGTTATACATGTTTACTATACAACTGATTTATTCGTAATTTGACATTTCTTTAAGTTTGTAATGTTCTTGACAATACCGTCATTGGGCCACATCAATTGGATTTCGAACCATGAACATGGATAACCATACCGGTTATGTAGGGGATGTAGCTCAGTTGGTAGAGTGTCCGCTCATCACCCGGAAGACCGGGGTTCGATTCCCGGTCGCGTCATACCAAAAGACGTTAAAAGATGGGAGTTGTTGCTGCCTTGCTTGACACTCAGCATTATAAGGACAGAACAACGCATGAACTGGCGCTGCACTGTGGCTGCCGGGTGCAGAATGCACAAATCAAATTTCCAATGTACATTGTATTGCGGACAATAAAGTGTTATTATTATTATTATTATTATTATTATACAAAGCAGCACGAGCTGAGCGTGCCCGGGAGTTGTCAGATGTGACCCGATCTGGGTTGTGCGTTTCATCCACAAAATTGTTAACAGCTGTATTTGTTTAGAAATATAATACAATAGTATCCCTTTAAACTCGACTGTAAGTGAGGTATAAGACAGATATACCCATACTTTCCTCGTGTATCGAATAATACCCTACAGTGTTCCTCGTGAAGTACTTTCGAACCTTCCGGTTACCACATAGCCACCCCAAACCCAAACCCCTTTTCGCGATTATTCACATTTTCCATGTTCCCATCAGCAACCCCTCCTTTTGGAAACGACTGCTATAAGCCCTTGACAATTCTTCGATGATTCAATTCAGCCTCTGCATCTTCTCTGTCGAGTAGAAAAACCTTAAGGCAAGCTTTTAGAATGATTACGTTTCACGATGCCCTTTGAGTTATGTAAAGCACATTGCACATTTTGTGAAGTTCCCGGGACAGATGTAGGTGTAGGCGTAGATATAGTGTAGGTTTTGGTGTAGGTGTAGTTGTAGTGTAGGAGTAACAGTGGAAAATGGGTTGCTGCAAGGGTGCAACATCCGGTTTTCATGTACAGTCGAATACCCCCTGGGAGGTTCGCGCATAAGGAAAACCGGTCATGTCGTCTCGTGCTGCGCAACCTATTTGCGCTAATATTCGCATTTGCTTCTGTGCGTATTCTTACTACAGCTGAGTCTGGTATAGCTACGCATTTTACATATACAACAACATAAGTAAATATAGAGATGGTATTGACTTCATTAATTGTTTCTTTGAGCAAGTTCCGAATATATTACATTGTTTGTAGCATGTGAAAGCTTTTAGAATAATTTATTGGCCAAAATAGTGACAAGGTACTGTACTGAACATTTTTCTTTCTCACATACCAAATGTCAAAGGAAACCAAAATATTTCCACTACCATCTGCTAGTCCTCCCATCAACTTTTGGAAATACTTTTAACATCATCGTAACATTTGGTGTTGTCCAACTCTGACTGTATATCTTTACCCCAGTACAGTTGACCTATGGAAATTGGGAGGTTGTCAGCCGATTACTTTCAGCTTCAATGCGTTCAGCAATTTTACTTAAAATATGTACATTAATGTTATTACTCAAAAGCCCTAACTTCATCTTGAGAT
Organism: Gibbula magus; assembly: GCA_936450465.1. Taxonomy (NCBI): domain Eukaryota; kingdom Metazoa; phylum Mollusca; class Gastropoda; order Trochida; family Trochidae; genus Gibbula; species Gibbula magus. The sequence goes on from OW388297.1 coordinate 52,579,819, forward strand.
ATATTGTTTACATGTGAAATATTTACTGGTATAAATGGTCCGTAATCTCTTTGGTGCGTAGCTTTACCACAAATTGATATACACGGTATTAAATGGAAGGTCGTTATATATCCTCTATGAACTATATTATAAATTGTACATGTTATTTGACTAGAACTGTCAAGTATTCTATGTGTTAGACTTTACCAAACATAACCGTATTCCCAACAGAGTCAAATGCGACCACTGTGTCGTACGGGAAATTGTAGGAGGAAGTATCACGCCGAAGTTGAAAGACTCGTTGAAAGCAGTGATGATGACGTGGCAATAGATGCGACAGAGGCTGCAGATAGTAATAACGATGGAGAATGCCACACAGAAGACGAATCTTGAAGACAATTATTGTGATAACTTACAGTCGGCAAATGACTCGTCAGACTTTGACATTTCTGATAGTGCTGATGACAATGTTGAAAATTTTAGTGACCAGTTGGCTGAATGGTCAATAAAGTACATTTTCGCTTTTGTGTCAATAAACTACTGGATATGCTTAGAAAACCAGGTCAACTAGAAAGTGTTTTTACCCGTAAAAACATATGTCTCCCCCTTCCTCAAATGCTCCAAACCTCTAAACAATACTATCATAAAGCACCATTAATGTTCTCTGTATTATTCAACTTGAATAAATAACCTATCAACTCCACAATTGTAGCAAACAAAATATTAGTTAAAATTGTTGCATGGAAATAAAAAAAATAAAATTTTTAAATTATCTCTAACCCCCAAAAGGCACATCTGCATGGTATGGAGAGGCAGCATACCAGGTTTAGTGATGATTGGTCACATAGTTTTAGCGATCTGCTCCGGAAATGAATACACCCTTGAAAAAGACTAAGTCCAAATCGATGAGGTGGAAATAAAAAAAAAATAAAAAAAGCTCTAACCCCCAAAAGGCACATCTACATGATGTGGAGAGACAGAATAACAAGTTTGGTGATGATTGGTCACATAGTTTTTGAGATCTCCTCCGGAAACGAACACTACCCTTGAAATAGACTAAGTCCAAATCGTTGCCATGGAAATAAAAAAAAATTAAATTAAAAAAAATCTCTAACCTCCAAAAGGCACTTCTACACGATATGGAGAGACAGTATACCAAGTTTGGTGATGATTGGTCACATAGTTTTAGAGATCTGCTCCGGAAACGAAATGGGAACGCCAACGCCGACGGGAACTCAGCTAAAACCAATGTCTCCCGACCCTTCGGGGGAGACATAAATATTACCAAAAGACACCAGGACCCTTATTCAAACACGAAACTCAATTGACAAAATGAATAAACAAATGTGGCGGTGATTACATTTCTTTTGCTCTTGAAAGTGGAATCCTTAATTTTCATACAGAAGAGTCTTCATTATTCAACAACCATTCATGTACATCGTAATGTTGACACAAAAGGACAGTTATGGTTATTTTCAAAATATCTAAACCCTTTGTTGTGGCACTCTTCACGGACGATTATTTGGCAGATTTGCCTACCGAACTGACAAAACTGAAGCTAAATGGTATTGAATTTGGTAATGACATCTATCGTCTGAAAGTGAACGCATTTGTACGTGATGCACCGCACGTGCTTTTCTTAAATGTATTAAGGGGCATACCATGCTTGTGAAAGATGTGTTGCGAAGGTGAATGGCGTTGTCGTGTTGTTTTCGACGCCATAGATGACATTCCAATTAGATCCAACGCCGAATTCAATGCACTGCAGTACACGGAGAATCAGGTCAAAGACACACCACTTATAGACGCTGGTTTGCATTGCATTCAGGGATTCCCACCTGCTCAAATGCAGTCTGCTTGGGCGTTATGAGGAGACTTTTGAACTATCTTAAACAGGGCCCAAGACACAAAAAAAACTTTCGCAATAGCTAAATGTTTTGTCAGAGAGACTTTACATGGGGACCTACCAAGAGATGCCGCCCGTCAGCCAAGACCACTCTCCGAGCTGGACAGGTGGAAGGCTACAGAGTTTAGACATTTTCTGCTGTAAACAGAGCCATTAGTTTTGAGAAACGTGTCCGAACACGTTTACCAGCACCCCCCTACCCCTGTCAATATTCTAGACTGGGATGACGAGACTAAAGTTTCATATACAGAATATGCACACCTTTTGATCATGTCTGTAAAATTAGCTCCCGAAATTTATGGTGATACTTTTGTTTCATACAATGTCCATTCTTTGATTCATTTAGCGGTAAATTAAATATCTTTGAACATCTCTAAACAAAATAAGAGCTTTTCCATTCGAAAACCATCTTAGAAAAAAACATGAGAAAACAAAAACAAATCTTTCCAAAATGGCATATTATGTTAGTATTTCTATTCTAGTATTCTTAAATTGTCAGGATATGAAAACTAATTATCATTTAAGACATGTTAAGGGTTTATTTTAATTAAAATAGGTCACTTATTCTTTTAGTGGATATAAACCAAAGATGTCTATACATTTTAGACAACCACCAAATATGTGAAGATTACAACATGACGACAGACAAAGGTGAGGACGATGATGATGAGTCTCAGTCATTGTTATCAAAGAGAAGACCGAAAAGAAACACTATACAGACTACGTCACATATGAATGGACAATATGATATGAGCACTAGCTCTGGATATGTTCAAATAATTTGTAAATCTGTATTGCATCTAACACGAATAACTAGGTTACAAACCCACATTTGATTTTTTAAAAATTGGGGCCATTTAGGCTCCCACATGGCTAAGAATTATTATTTGGGATTGACTTAAGTGACTTCATTGATGAAACATTGAATCAACAACGTCGCCACATGCACCCAATTTACAACGTCATTTCAACGTCGATTTGCCTGCTCGGAAGAAGCAGGGTCTGATTCAAACTAGATGAGCCTTTGCGGGACCAAAAGCAGAGCAGCCCCGAAACTTAAGGTCTCGTCTTTCCCTATTCCACCTCTTCACAGCAACAATACAATGAGGAATTTAATCATTTGAGTTATATTACTATATCTAATAGGGTAAACATGGCCTTAACCAATATCTCATGACCTTGCCCTTTGACTTTTAAGGTCACACAATCAATGATCACTTTTCATTGTGTATAATAATCATGTAATGATTTGAAGTAGCACTCACCGCTAATGGCTGCGATACTGCCGAAGGGGTAAACAATAACTCACTCTAGCTTAAGTTGTGATCTCGTTGTGACCTTGAACTTTGACGCCTTCTCCATAGTTATGTACCAAATAAGAGCCTGATAGCGCCAAAGAAATTGAAGTTATCGTGTTTACAATGAATTTTGTAGTGATTTCAGAATCTATGACCTTCACCTTGAACATGACAAAATAATTCCCCAGGGCCGGAGTGAGTTTGCCAGAAGACAGGAGGCTTGGCAGGTGAGCGAATGGCATTTGTTTACATTTCACAAAGACTTGCTTTCGACTGTAATTGTAACAACATCTCGTAGCCTGCCATATCCCAATATAATGTTTTATCTTTGAAGATAAACGGCACATATCCTTGAAATGAAAGTAAATCTTGTCGTGTCCAAAACACTAAGAAAGAAATAAGACATCCATTGATATTGACCAAATATATTTTGTGTCATAAAACAAGCATCGAAAAAGAGCTTTCAGCATTTTATTATTTTATCTTCAATACATTGTTTGAAATACATTTTTGAATAGATAGATGTTAACTTAAATTAAATTTTAAACTAAATTTGCCTATGTTGAATAACAATGAATCCAGGAAATTTTACAATCTGACAATCGGTCAGTATTAATATTATGCAACATAACTGTATTTGTTCTACATGTTTAAAGGAGCTGTTGCGTATTTTTGCATATTATGTTTTCTCAAGTTTGCCATTAGTATTATAAACCAATGAGTAAGAGAATGCACAAAGGAGGAAGGAGAAAAAAGGAGAGGAAAGAAAGGAAATACAGGGAGCAGGAGGAACGGAAGAGGAAGGATCCGAATGTAATTTTTAACTGGCCGGCAGCGACAAAGCGACATCGGCAAGAAGAGAGGAACGAGGAAATCCCTGACGGCCGGGGCTACCGACGCGTGTCCGTGTCGGTAGTGTAATGGGTCCATCCTTCCCCTTCCAAAAATCACATTTAATGCATTATCATTCAAATCGTGAATGTATATTTCGCAATTCTATTTCACATCAATTATCAAATTATTTGTATAAATACACTTTAACTTTTAAATATATTGATTGATGTTCATGAATTTTTAAATATTGTTATTAAATGCTGAATGTGATGAATCTATATTTCTATTTATTTATTTTCCATTTACTCTATTTTTAGTTTGTTTTTATTAAAGGGGTTTTCGCTGCAATCTTTAGTGTTCAGGGAGGTGATGTTGGTACAACCATAGACATATTCACATCACAAGGCGCACAACCGAAGACAGATCGTCCTTTAGGGTTAGGTAAATACAGATCACGTGACCTTATAAAACAAGAGTCATCAGAAGATGACATATCCCACAGGTTCCACAAAATTTGTAAAACACATCTTTGACAGATACTTGTGTATCTACTACCGTACTTCAGTTAGTGGGTATTACATATGCTGAGTTTCAGGTATGTTAAGGGTTTTACACTTCTGCAGTCAAGGAGTTGGGGAGGGAAAGTTGAAGCGCAATAGGGGTATCATTAGTTTATTCTAAAAACATTCATGCTTATTACGTCGTAACTTATAAATGTCAAATTCGAATGTCCAGTCTACTCCCCGTAGGGTGTTACGCTAGATCATTACGTTAAGAGACAAATGTACATCTTTAAATTAGTGATAATATATTTAGAACGTTCTTTCATTATCTTACCGTTAATTTTAAATAAGGCCAATAGTCGTTAGAACCGAATACAATGAACAGAGGAAAATGAGCTCACCTCAAAGACAGACGGAAGATTATCTCTAGTTTTACCACAACAAATGTTACGATCAAATACGTTTTTCGAAAAGTGAAAACACGTCCATACAGCTTGGCGACATCGCGTCATATGAAACGATTACGTAGGAACTCACGGAAACAGTGACGTCATTGAACCTGTCAATCAAAAGTAGGTGGAGTTCTAAGTCAGTTAGAACCTATGAAGAGAAATCTTCGTGATTAAGAAGGGGCGGAGCGAGCGTAGCTCCGTGAGTTCCTACGTAATCGTTTCATATGACGCGATGTCGCCAAGCTGTATGGACGTGTTTTTATGAACTCTCACTTTTCGAAAAACGTATTTGATCGTAACATATGTTGTAGTAAAACTAGAGATAATCTTCCATCTGTCTTTGAGGTGAGCTCATTTTCCTCTGTTAATTGTATTCGGAACTATGTTATTTATAACCATGTAGAGACCGTTGTCTAAATCAAATTGTGGAATGTGCGAGTCATTCAAATTAACATTGTTGTTTCATAATTCAATGCAGATGGAAGTAAATATCTATTTAGTTATTAGTGCTTTGTGTTTAGATTACAGAAAGAAAAAAATATATAATTAATTCATAATTTTATAATAAAATTAAAGTCGGCTTTTTTGGCTATAGTTCGTTAAAAGACTGAACGTTTTTGTTTGTAAAACGACTTTAACAACAACTCTAACTAACAAATGCATGCTGCGTGCAAAATATTTCTAAACTCATTGCCCGTATCTCTTTATACCGCCTGTGTAGCGTAGTGTCGAGGCCGTGTTTACTTCGAGTCACGTGGGGCACATGTCAATAAAAAGTTGTAAAACATTGTTATCATTTGTTTTTGACCAATCAGGCACAGAGAGGGCGTGTCATGAAGAGCGGTTTAGCGTTGAGTTCTTAATTAATTTTGTCAGGAAAATACGACCGTCTGATTGGCTGAGAGAGTTGGTTGAGTTCTAAGTCAGTTAGAATCTATGAAGAACCTCTTGATATGTTCTAACTATTACATAACAAACACTTTATCCAATGGGCGGTTAAATTCCCTTTGATGTTTTTGAGATGATATATCATGAATCAAGAAAAGTGTGATTGTATCTATGACGTCACTTATTTATCAGCCAGTTATTTTAAACTCTCTGATAGGACGACCGTGGAGAAGCAGGGCGGTCGAAGGGCGGAGCTACAGACACCAGGCTGGCGACCTCGAGTAATTACAACATTGTTGCAAAACCAGATGAGATCAAAGGGATGTATGTCGCTCAATAGAAAAACAAAACAAATGTCACTCAGTACTCTTTTAATGATAAAAATAAATGATCAGCTGATTAGAAACTATTAAAAAAAATCTAAAAAACACCATTGTTTTTAAATCGTCACTAATTAACACAAAGGCAATCAATTCAGCGGAAAATAATGAACAGTCATTTGGGGGTGATAATTACACTACAGAAATGACTTGGTTTCCAGAAACCTGGAAACCAACAAGAAATTGGGTAATTCGAGTATCCACTTGGTTTCCGTTCACTGAAACTAAGTAACTTGGTTTCCAACTAGAATCCTTTTTGGATTCATTGATTTGTCGATTTCCATACACGGAAACCAACAAGAAAATATGAACGATGGTATCCACTTGGTTTTCAGTTCTGGTATTTATAGTTGATTGTTTCATTTAATTGATACCAACATGAAACTTTAACGTTAGAAATGACTTGGTTTCCTGAAACCTGGATACCAACGTGAAACTGGGTAATTTGAGTATCCACTTGGTTAATGTTCACTTGACAATTCTGTATGTTGATGTACATGTATGTAAGAAGAAATTTCACATGCCTCGAAAACACCAGCCGGGAAAAGGGACCTGCGGGACTGGTTCCAAAGTCCGACTGACTTCCTAGGGTGAAACGGGTAAACCATCTCTTACAGCGGATTTCCCCAGACTGATTATTAAGCGCTAAAGTCATGTCACGTGACAGGCGCATATTTGTCGAACGTTGCCCATTGGATAAAACAGATACATGATTGACACAAGTGGGTGTATACAAAATATCATCTCGCTATCACTCACTCGGGGGCGGAGCCCCCTCGTGAGATGATAGCTCGATGATATTTTGTATACACCACTTGTGTCATCATGTATCTATTACATATAACACGGCATTTGTCTTTTATCTACGACTGTGCTTATCTATGGAATAATCTTTCCTCGACAATAAGATGTTCATTCATTATTATCATTTAAAGCAAAATATCTGAAAAAGTGTGTAAAATCCCAAAATATAGGAAGATGAACATTATGCACAGTAAGTTAAGGAGTTTTTGTAGTTCCCTAAACGCTGATCGGTATCGTGTAATTCTTTCTGAAAGTAAATCTTGCATTTGTGGTAGTTTGGTTGAAGATGTCTATCATTTCTTCTTGAGATGTCAAAACTATGCTAATTTCCGTTTATAATTAATGCAAAGATTTCAAAATGTTAAGGCAGAATTTAAGTAAATACAATCCTGTATGGTAATCCAAATCTTCCACAACCAGTCAATGAAAACATGTTTCACCATGTTCATAAATTTATTGTAAAGAGTCAGCGGTTCACAATTAATACATAATTTAAAATGCATGTTTTAACCATATTTGTAATTTTTCGTTTTCGTTTTCGTTTTTTTTTGTCGTAAGAATGATATTTCTAATTGTGTGTTGCCTTAATAATGTATATTTCATGTTCACCCACTCACTCACCGTCTACTTCACTTGTAGAATTTTAAATTCTCTACTGCAAGGCATTTTGTTAAGTATTTTAGAATGACTTTTAAATGTTTGTCGATTATGTGGAGAGGGCTTCAATAACGTTTATAACTTGTGCTTAATCCATTTCTTAAATAAATAACATATGTTTTCAATCAAATATGTGATTAATTTCAGTTAATTTAATCATAAGAGCAACCTTTTCCTTGGAATCCATCATACACTGTATTGCAAAAACGCTCGTGGCCACGCATGCGTAAAAAATGCGGTCGTAGTGTAATTTCAGCCTAACTTGAACGTCTAACTCGTCAGTGATATATAGGTCTTTGATACATCACATGTTTAATTGTGATGAGGCAGGGATTGGGAAAGGCAGGGGCCATGGGCCATTTTACACATTGGATGAAAAAATGGCCCATTAAAATTTGAAATTTTACTATTGCTTCAAAGGGGAATGGCCCATTTGAAATTCTGAAAATTACTAAAATCCCTAAAAATGGCCCATTGACAAAAGTGTCTTTCCCAGTCCCTGTGAGGTCATAGTTTTTTCTCGTTATCTTGTCCTTGACACAGAGATATTTTGTCCGAAAAAGACGTTAACATTGGCCATAACATTTGATTTTTCAGTGACCTGGCTCTGTTACTCACATATGTATCTATTGTGATTTTCAGATGAGGTCCTCATACTCATTTTTATCCCCCGCCACGAAGTGGGAGACAGCTTTTCTTTAAAACTGTTTAAGATAGGATTACCACATTTGGTGTGTTACTAGAGGGCATAAATACCTTGGGAGTTCGAAAATGAGAAGCGTTCAATTATTATTTTTCCGGAGTTATTTTCCTTGTTCCGTATGTTTGGACACTGTTCCAGGTATCTTCAAAGGGTACAGATTTTCTCCAAAAAATGTTTAAGATAGGATAACCAAATTTGGTGCGTGGCTCGAGGGTATCAGTATATTGAATGATGGCGTTTGGAAATTAGAATCGTGTGATTCAGGTATCTTCAGAGGGTATATCTAAGAAACTGTTTAAGATCAAATCAGTTTTGTGGCTTGAGGGAATATAAACCTTGATTGAGAGAAAATGAGAAGGGCACAATTATTTCTTCTCAAATTATTATTGCCCTTCTTCCGATTTCTTGGGTCTGGCGGGGTGATGTTGATAACTATGTCTTCTTGTTGACCTTGACCTTGGCGAAGGAAGCATCTTTCTGTAAGACTCTAGCCTTTTACTTTACAGGTCGAAACCTGGCCTTGTTCAAAACCTGCTACTTATTTACGTAACCTATATTTACAGCAGTGAAATTGAATTTTGCTTTGAGGGGACTGTTAATCCCAACATCAAGTGGTTGTAGAATGAGTTGGGTGAGGAGGGAGTAAAACAACATCATTTTCTCAAGTCAACTTGACCAGGTCGAGGTTGATGTGTGAGTCGTGGTTGTCCATGAAGAGTAGAACTGGACGTCTTCTTCCACAGTGGGCAAGGACAAGATAATTGTAATCATATACTGACGGACAATTGCCCTCGTCTTGGGAACCAAGGTTAATCTGGAGAGGTATTTATCTCTGTTAGAAAAGTGTGGGCCATGCTGATGATAATCATAGTTTTCATTGAGGTGGTCGCTAAGAATCTTTCTTTGGGTGTTGACAGTTAAATCATAATTGAGAAATAGGTCTGGCCAAAACTACATTTGAGAAATATTACACTCTTTGAATATATTTTTGGTAAACTATTACTGTAGAATTATGTATTTTTAGAATAAGCAAGTTATTTAATCTAAATAAACAGAATCGTAGTGAATTCATTCTTTATTTGCTCTAAATGTTGCCGACTTTGAATATATCACCTTATTGTATTGATTGAGATAACCCTGCATAGAACATGCTGGTATTATGATTAAATTATAACACAGTTCAATTGTAAAACTAGTTTTATATTAAATATATTAAATAAGTAAAATCAGCACGACCTTGTCCAGTAACACGCTTAAGGGTCTCGGCAATTGTGTTGATGAGAAAATATGTAGTTCTCACTAATGATGGAATTGACACATGAACATAGACAAATTTATTTAATAAATATACATATGAGTAAGACAATATTGTTATATAAAAACGATATATGAGAATAGGTTGATACTGTTGGGTTTTTTTTATTACTATTATATTTCGCAACAAGATTCATGCAAAGGAATGTTTCATATCGGGAGAAAGATCTAATTGAAATCTTTTGTCAAAATTTCAATTTCTATATTCATTTAATTTATATATCGCTGCTATGACTCGGTTTAGACTTTATCCGCTCCCATCACTGGGCGTATCCGTCAGTCTGTTCATAACTTGTGTATGACCTATTGGCCAAACGGATTCTAAAATTGAATATTTGGTAACCCAAAATATGGGTAAAAGGGGTCATGATCTAAAATTAAAAATACTCTTTTCACCCTTTCCTCCAGTATGAACAGTTCTAGAAAGCTGAAATGTCTTGTACAGTATTTTTAACCAATGTGCTCTGCTTTCAAAACGGCGACCGTTAAAAATCATGATGTGATTGGTCGGCTACATGTGACAGGGTTTTCTCTGCTTTAAACTGGCAAGCGCCTATACGTAAGGGGTAAGGTCCTCAAACTCGGCCTTGGTGCATGTAGATAGACCGCAGGTGCGGTCAGGCAGGGCAGATGGACCGCGGAAGCTCTATCATACGAGATCTTTAAATCACAGATAGACCTCTAATGGGGTCTCTAAATCACAGATAGACCCCTAAAGAGGTCACTAAATCACAGATAGACCTATCTTGGTATCGTCCAGGTCTTGCCTCCAGGTTATGGAACTGTGTTAAACAAAGAGATGACGTCACCAGAGGTTTATAATTGGTGTGCTCAGACCTTGTGACGAGGAATCTATAGGGCCAGTCCGTATATTTTGCTAGTTATATTCCTTGAAACGAGGTCGATCTTAATCAGACTGAATGGCCTAGAAACCTAATTTCTTCAATATTTTACAGGAATTGTGATACTTTGGTTCAAATTAATGTAAACTTGAAATGTCTTTAAAGTCTTTCGAATGCCATGCGTAAATTGGACAGGCTTTATTAGGTTATTATGTATCCCAATGAAGTAATCGACACCTAGTTCCAGATCATTTTAAAGGTTGAATTTATTTAATACCATCAGTTATTCTCGTGTTTCGTCTGGACGTGTGTATTGATTTTTGTCTTTCAGCAAAAGAATTATTGAACTTCACTCAAATTAAAAATAATGATACCTTAATATTAACAATTGACTTAATCAGTTGTTGTTAAATATGCTTCCGAAGCTTATGGCTACAATATCATTGATAAGACACATATTGGCTGTGATTCGTCATTTTCTAATGATGATTTATGAGTTTCCATATACACCCTTCAAAAGATGTGTGCATAAGTGAAGATACTGAGACGTGTTTGTAAGTAGGTGTAGATGTATATCATATAATACTAGTCATGACATACCAAGGTAGTGCGCCACTCGTGAAATATCTACTTATCTACCTTACTCGATGACATAAACATGGTACATGTATTTGTCATTGAAAAACAGATATTCTATTTATTATATCATTATGTCCGTATATTATGTTGAAGTAGACTGATTTCATCGGTAGACGTACAGCCGTCGCAAACTGACATCATGACGTCACAACATTGTTCAGATGACGTCACGCGAGTTTCGATAAAGTTTATCGCCACCCCGTAGAGTGGTGATAAAGTGTTTCGCCAATGTAGCATGATAGGGGGATTATTTCCCTCATAGAGCCGAGTGTCTTACTCCAAATTTTATACTTATAGTAATGTAAATGTAGTGTGATACAATGCACTCATTTCATGAACTCTTATCTCATTTCACATGAATATTTTAAGTCGTCATTTTCTCAAATATACTATTCACATTGGTTGGTCTATTCATACAGTTAAATCCATTAATATTGTACATTGTAATGAATGTTTTTTAAAGGAAATTAACTGGCAGGTTAATTAAATTATTTTTGTCAAGAAAGCCATTGCCCCTCATAAATACATTTGATTTGCTTTCCTACCAACTATGTATTTAGCTTCAAGTGTCTTCGTGTACTGTAATCAATTTAAATGCATGATTTGAGTAACTGTAAGGCATATAGTCACAATGATGTTTTGGGATTTCTCCCTGCAATAATACGAAACGATGGGATTAAGGTAAAATAATCTGGATTGTTACGTTAAACCCCCATATCAACTCGCCTGACTTTGTGCTGTGTCGGACAAAGTCTACATTTGTGAACATGTTGAAAAACGAAAATTAGATTTTATGTTTATCTCCGAGCCAAAAACGCCAAAACCATATGTCAAATTAGATCTGAAGAGAAAATCAGACTAGACAACATGAAACAGTGAAAAACTTAATGAAATAATGTTTCCTGTTATGGATGTTTTGCCGATTAGAGGTATGGTTCCGTCTCGACCAATGCCGTACAAAGGTTGAATAAAATCTAACTTGGATTACTGAAAATGTCAACGACAGACAATAAAGAAACAAACATGATAAAAGAGAAGACATGTGGATGAACTTATCGGTCAATCAGATGTTTATATGCAATGCACACTCTTCCCGAAGTGGGGAAAACTTATTTTTTGGTTTTTCCTCCTACAAGATATAATTAATGCGAAATCTTTTTTCAACCACTGTGGTTCTTTGAAATAAAACAAATTCACCCAATTAAACTAAAACATTTCAAGGTTTACAATGTACTACAGTTTTGGATAAATGAAAGTCCAATTGATTTAACCTTTCCCAACTTGGCTATAGAAATCGGTTAATTGCCAACTTAACCCAGAAGTAGAATAATTACTGCTGAAATATATTTGATAGATTAAATAATGTGTAATAAATCGTGTTTCATCCTTTTAACCATTCATTTGCACAGCATTCAATTCGATTACTAGGGAATATACCTGTCAGTATAGATTATATCAATTTAACAAGTCCAATCTGTATTAGACATGATTGTATTCAATGATCACATGGCATTGATGGATAAGTACGCATTATCTCATTAGGTAGTATTGATGATTTACTTGTAGGTTCTCGAGGCTATGTAATATTCAATATTCAATTAATTCATTGTATCCTTATGTTTACTTTCTTACAGTTAAGAACATGGCATATGAACATGGAACATCATTCAACAGGCCGATCGACCTGATAATTGAAATTCAATGAAGCATGGCACTTAGGGCACATGGCAGATATTTCGTAAAATCTTCTTCCTCCAAACAGTTTATTTCCAATTTTTACTTTATATTGGACTTGAACAATACTACACATCTTTTAAAATATACCAATATATTAATGTTCTGGTATTACTACCTACAAAAGTATTTGCCTACATAAACCCTTCATTTACTGAAAGATGTGTTTAAAAAATGACCCCAGGCGAACCAATGCCCTTATTAATTTCCTAACGTTGGACGTAAGCGTTGTCTATAAGAAATAAGTATACCTTAATGGATAATCCCTCGCCGATTGTTTTCTACTGCGTATGCATGGGTCAGTGTGTTGTGCTGACTTAATACGCTTTGCGACAGTTTGTGGGATTTAACTTTAGACACGACCAACACGTAAATAAAGGTGAAATGTCAAATTATAATATGTAGTATCAGAGCATTGGTAACTCTTGAATTACTGTTAAATGGCAGTGGAGATCTTTCGTACAATGGCAATGTTCAAAGAAGTTCAAACGTGTGTATAATTATATATATATATAATATATATAATTTTATATATAAAGATTTAATGATTAAATGATTAATCGCTGATAACTATAATTATAAAAGTCTAATTCCTACTAATTTTCCTATCATTTCCTTTATCTTTGTACATATGTGTATAACGTTCATTATATATATGTCAGCATTGTAAATTGGAGAGGGTTTTCACTAAGTTGGATAACTTGCACCAATCCATTCTTTTGAATAAATATGTTTAAATCAATGTTTTAACCGAATACGTATCGAATATGTTGGTAAGGACCCAGCAGGCACAAGACGTCTATTAGACGTCTAGATGAGGTCTATATCTGGTTTAGACGTATAACAACGTCTTTTAGACGTTGATTCAACGTAGCCATTTCGACGTTTAATCCTAGATGTTAATTCAACGTCTAATAGACGTCTAAAGTTCGACCAGCACATTTTCATATTTTGTGATGTGTTATTGTGTATTTCAGCTTGAAGTGTTGTTTCCTTCAATATGTGTGTATAGAGTGACCTTTCTATTATTAATTGAGTAAAATTAAAAAAAGGTATGTTGTTTTTAATGCTTTTCCAATATATTTTGTAGATTTGAAAAAATAGTTTATATTACATATAGTTTAAACTTTGAATAAACATTGACATTATGTAAAAAGCATGCTCAAAGTATTAATGTATTCTTTTTAAAATATGTAAAAGTAATGATTTATTCTTTAAAATTTTTTATAAAAATATTCCCTTTTTGAAGGGATTTGAACTTATTCCGATAATCGTATGTGTAGTGCAGAGTTGCGGTTCCTACACCTCTAGATGTCGCTGCGTATGTTCACGCATGCGCTGTAAATCACAACTTGCGTCGTCTGCAATGAAACGAGTGCTGTCAAAATCATTGAACCGGATGGCAAACGTCGAACAAACTGGTCATCAACTCTCATCGAGGAGGAAAACAAGCCCAAGGAACGTCTGTTAGCAAAGGATATGAAACAGCCCTGATGAAAAGAGATTGTCCGTGTGACACCGTGTTCTCGACAACATTTACCGGTATGTAGACCGTTACTGCGTTAGTAAAACTGGCGTAGCGTTGTGAACATCGATTCTATGTAAAACGAAATCAAAACAGATTTTTGCCCTATGAAATACAAGACTCGGCCGACTGTAGTAAATAATAAAATGCCACTTATCGAAATAACGGCCTGCACGCCTGCCCGAGGCAGTCAACTTTTCTGTCGGACTGCCTTGAATTTTTCCTCCCCAGCCCGACTGTCTGACAGTCCTCAAACAAGATAAAACTTTATTTTGAATATTACCAGCCATGTCTTCGAGATGTTCCAATAAACCCATCCAACTTCGAAAGATACCGAGAAAAATTCATATTGTGCATCATGACTAGTAAATCGTGTGTTCAGTTACTACACTGTGGTAAAAAAATTAGATCATTGACAATGGCAGTTTACAGTCACATTAATGGCAATCACTTTTGAAAAATACTTCACACACAATTATATTAATGCCTCTTAAATAGTGTATTTCCTATATATTTAAGAATGATCTGCATTTAAATAATTACATTGAAACTGGCATGGGATTTTCCGATCTATTTTTTTAGAGTTTGAGCTTACTGAATATTTCAACAACATTCAATCAAAGGCAATATCCCTTTGTAACTTTAATATTTGTTACTCATAGATAATATGAAAATCAATAAATAAATAAGATAAATTCGGCTTAATAAATAAAACAGAAACAATAACACAGCATGAGAGTTACGGCAAATGTTCTTGCTTCATGAAAGGGTCAGCCTATTTGTTCATGGGGGAAAGGGGGGGGGGGGGGGGGG
This sequence comes from Gibbula magus, assembly GCA_936450465.1. Classification (NCBI taxonomy): domain Eukaryota; kingdom Metazoa; phylum Mollusca; class Gastropoda; order Trochida; family Trochidae; genus Gibbula; species Gibbula magus. Next base: position 52,595,090 of record OW388297.1, read on the forward strand.
CAACTTTGAGAAGGAGAGTGAACCATCTTCTGAACATTTGTTTATATATTTATAATAGTTTTCGTTTTGGATACTTTGACAACAAAACAATAGACAAACTATGATTATAGTCTTACATTTTCAATATTATATCACAAGTTAGTTGGCACTATATATTACTGTACCCCTTTCACTATAATAGATTGTTCCAGCACAGATTTCATGGAATTCAGTAAACAAATGATTGAAATTTCCTGTCTCAGCTTGAAGGTCGACACAGTTAGGAATTATTCTAATTTAGATTCAATTCAAATGAATTTACTTATGTCACACAGTCACATAATATTGTTAAAACTAATTAAAATCCTGAAATGACACAAAACAGTATGTATAAAGTGATATACAGTATAAGGAATTAATGATAATTTATCATGAATTTCAAATTCAATCATGTAAGTTTTATTAAAATTTACATGATTGAATTTGAAAATGCATAAAATTTTTATTCAAGAATGTTTTCATTCAACATTCACACTGTGTTGATTATTGCCATCTGACTTTTGAAATTTACATTAAGGCTTTTGAACATTTATTGTCAGATCATAAGTTTGAAATATTTACAATTATTATATATCATAATGTTGAAGGTAATATGTTTAAAATCTGCAAATAACTGAATTATAATTTAAGAATATTTAATCACCATTATCGTAAGAATGGTCATTTTGCATTAATCTTGATGTCAAGATGTAGACTTAGTGTAACAGTTAAAAAGTTATGTTTAGAGTTGAAAATAAGTTGAATTTCAATAGATGAAGACAACCTGAAACAGGGATTGGGTAGGGGCCATGGGCCTTTGCACATTGGATGAAGAAATGGCCTATTGAAAATTGAAATTTTACTGTTGCTATAAAGGGGAATGGCCCATTTAAAATTTTGAAAATGAAAATGAAAAGCCCTATGAATGGCCCATTGTCAAAGGTGCCTCCCTGCTGAAGTAACAGATATTTAACATTTTTAAAAGAATTAACATGTTACACCTTTTGTTTTCTAAAGTCAGTTCATATGAATAATAATGGCTACTGTGACTGAGACAGACTGACAGCTGATGAAACCTTCTTTTTAAAAAAAAATAGAATTTAATATTAAAAAATTATCAATATTGGAGTTTAAAATTATAAAATATAATCCAACATTGCGTTCATATACGTGTTAGTTTATCATATTGTAGATCTATGTCAGCCAATCACAGAAAAGAGAAAACAAATTACTTTCAAATAATTTAAATTGTGTATAAAAATATCAGAGAAAAGAATGAAATTGTTCTTTTTAAATGATTACAATAGTCATATACATGTAGTTCAATCTGGCATTACTTTATATGTTTAAAACCAAATATCTATGTACATTTTCATTCAATTAATTATCATTTACACAATGTCACCCCTATCAATTTTAAGTCATTGCTTACAAATAGAACATTAATTAATTTAATGTTATGTATCATGTCCCTGACCCATGAATGATATTACCTGGTATTGTGTATATCAATCGATACACAAACTGAGAATCACAATAAAGTTTGTGATGGGTATTTCAACATGTCAATGTTGCTTTAGTTTTTTTTATAGACTATCATTTTAAATTAAGTAAAAAAACGTTTGTGTCTAAAATGAGAAGATAATAGAAGAAATGAACACTTTCAACCATAATCAACAATATAAGCAACATAATGTAAAATTTTGGAAAAAGATGGTCAGACATTTCATAATTATTTCTTGGTTTTGTTTCAGGAAATCCAGTTTGTTACAAGAACTGATGAGAAAGTGGAGAAAACAAATGCCAATTTGACAACACAAAGCATAGAGGTAAAAATAAGTTATTATGACTATAAAATAGATACATGGTTCATTATTGGTTTAATTTTGTTATGTACTCAAGTCAAATTTAGTGTAAGAAAAAAATCCTGTCTTGCATGATGTAAAAATTTCAATATAAAAATTAGAAAAACATAAAAATTTGGCAATTTCTGTTTTAAAATGATCATGCATTTGCAGAGAATATTTACCATCTAATTCAGTAAATGTAACATTAGTATATAAAATAAATAAATAAAAAGTACCTACTTTTAATTTGACACAGACAGTTTTATTAATTTAATCACATAATTGTTTAAAGTGATTCAGAATTAGAGTTGTTTATTCAATTTGATAAATTCAAATTTCAAAATGTGATATTTTAATAAATGATTATGTCTTTGAGCATATACAGAACAATTTCAAATTCAGGGCAATCACATTTACATTCGCAACCATGCAGTTCACATATAAATGAAGTTGTCTCTTCCAAAATTTTAAATTTTGATAATTCTAAAATCTTGTATGAAAGGTTTCAACCGTTTCATAGATAGAGCCCTACGGGTATCTGTCTTTCCTCGATATACCATGTTTATATCATTTTGTGAGGTAAAAGAAGTATATATTTCAGCCACGAGTGAAATATTATTTTTCTAACTCATTTATAAGATGAGTTAAACATCATATTTTCACTGTGACCAGTGACTGATGTGATTTGACGTCATGAAACAATGGTCTGACGTAGCACATTGGCTTATGACGTCACAGAGGTACTGTGGTGACGGGCTGTTCCCAGTGGTCAGTCAACATGAAAATAACCATCTTTTGGCATAATTACATGGGTAACATCATAAAATAATAACTAGAATTTTATTTTGTTATGATCCAAAGAGATTGTAAAAGAAGGTTGGGGGGTATTAGTGAGCCACACTCACTTTTTTGCTTCTTATAATTAATAATTTATTACTTAACAAGTTAACATAAATGAATTGAAGCTTTTAACAATTTTCAACACTGATCTTCGTGATCTTGTTATGAAAGATTGGTTAGAAAATAAAGTTTCCTTGTACAATAAATTTCTCAATACCCACTTGGTACTCTGATTGCATGTTTTCATTTGAATTAAGAAAATGCATCATTACATATTTATGTATTTTACAGTCAAGGACAAGCCGGATGCCTCTCCTTCTCTACCAGAATTCAAGTTGATCGAAGATTTGGCAGAGAGTTTTACTTTACAGAGCGGTTTTGATTCGGAAGGTAAGTGAACCAAACCACTAAATATATAAAGAATATACCAAAGTTAAATACTTACACTATTACATAATCAAATACAAGTAAAATATTTGAGATTTTACCTGATAAATGTATAAAGTATTGAACATATTTTTTTCTCTCCAGATACTACCAGGAAGACCTGGAAGGAGATCACTCAGGACATGGTTTTCAATGACAAGGCCAAATTCTTTTAAAATGCTTCTGTAAGATGCCGACAGCGTTTTTCTAAAAGGAAACTATAATTATTTCATAAGAGTATTCACATGAATACATTTGTACATTATAAGTGTCAAATGTTAATCGTTTTAATTGTACATTTAATTTGTATGCCATTTTGTTCTGTTAACCAAAGACTCATCTACAATCAAATAGAAAAATACGATAACACATTGTATTTCAGTACCTCATACATTCTTTTGTTGTTAGCTGCAAGACACTGCTGTGTACCTTAGGGGAACATCTAAGTGTATTTTTTCCTGTCACAATGTATGGTATGTTAAATATTTTGGCATAACCTCAATGTGAAACATACTTTACAGTATGGATTGATATACTGAATAAATTAGTTTATATTCTATGGCTTGTTTTATTTCATTGTTAATTACTACATTGTTTATTTTTAAGGCACAAAAGCACATATCTTACCTGTAAAATAAGTTAATTAAATCAACATGTTCCATTGTTTCTAAAACATTACAGTGAAGTCAAAATCAATAAATGTTGTTTTGTTAGAAATGTGAATTATCTTAAAGAAGATGCTATATTCTACATTAAATCCAATTTCATTAAGAATGTGTGCAATTGTGTCTTAAATCCGGAATTTATTGTGGAATTTGACAGCGTCACATGGTAATAAGGAGCCACACCACAATTATAAGATGTCTTTAGACGTCTGTTAAACAACTTTTAGACTTTTAAACGTCTATAGACATCTTTTAAATGTCTATAGACGTCTTTTAAACGTCTATAGACATCTTTTAAACGTCTATAGACATCTTTTAAATGTCTATAGACATATTTTAAACGTCTTATAAATGTCTTTTAAACGTCTTATAGACGTCTTTTAAACGTTTAGTTCAGGACTATCTTTAGTCGTCTAAACAACGTCTAGGCTTCAACGTCTTTTAAACTTTCATTTTAGACCTATATTTAGACATCTTTTCAACGTCTTGAGTAGACGTCATTTAGACGTTTAATAGACATCTTTTAAACGTCTATAGACGTCTTTTAAACGTCTTTAGACGTCTTTTAAACGTCTAGTTCAGGACTACCTTTAGTCGTCTAAACAACGTCTAGGCTTCAACGTCTTTTAAACTTTCATTTTAGACCTATATTTAGACGTCTTTTCAACGTCTTGAGTAGACGTCATTTAGACGTTTAATAGACGTCTTTGTGCCTGCTGGGGAACTGTGTAGCACTATGTATACATTGAATATATTGATGCAGCGGTTACATTCTCTTACGTATGTATATAAAACCAACCCAGAAGTGGAATCGAAAGTTCTGGAACAGCAAATCTTTCATCTTCAAGACGAACGGAGTGTTTTCGCGTTGGCAGTTAATAGAATTCAGTTGAATTAACACTAAAACAATACCCATGTATATAAAACCAACCCAGAAGTGAAATCAAAAGTTCTGGAACATCGTATATTTCATCGTCAAGACGAACGGAAGTTCGTTTTTGAATGCACTTGATGATTTACTTGTGTGTTCATTGCAGACATAATGATGGACCCATCACATGGAGAAGCAATATAACATCAATTTATGTTGATAAGCATGTAAATTGATATCCACACAGCAAAAATAACTTCATTTCTGTTGTTGCGGAAATGAAACGGATTTTGGGTAATATAGATTTCCGCAACGTTTCCGCTCTGCTGAAATGAAGTTATCCGTTTCCGCTTCATTTCCGCAATGGAAATAGTCATATGTTTATTTCCGTTGCGTTTTTTAGATGGAAACTGCATTTGTATATTTCCATTGTGTTTCCAACAGCAGTAAATTAAAAGATTGTTTGATAGGACAGATTTCCACATCGTTTCCGCATCCGGAATTACAACTACATTTCAACTGCAGAAATATTGCGGAAATGAACAGTACCCAAATTTGGGTACTGTTCATTTCCGCAATATTTCCGCACACTGAACTTTGTTTAAATGTTCATGTAGGCTTGTGTGTTTTGTTTATGTTTCCATCTCTAACATCTGAAAACCGTGTCCTGTTCTCTAAATTACAAATATGAATATATTTGGGAAACGGTTATTTGGTAAAATAGCTAATGTTATTAAAACAAAATACACAAGAAACAAACCTATAATACTTACTGACTGCATATTGTCTTGGTCTGATCTAAATATATTAACATTAATATTAGGTTATTTCATTTTGGAAAACTAAATGAGTTGACATACATTATGTCGTTAGTAAGGGTGTCAAAATCATAAGAGTATGAACAATGGTGTTACAATTGTATATATAGCTCATAGCATCTACAAATCAAATTAAGTATTTCCTCTTCCAAACTCCCTTGAGATGTTCACCAAAAATGATTGCCCGAAGCCTGCTTAATATTAAAATGATTAAAATGTCAGACAATAACATTATTCAGTTCAAATATGTAGTCAAAGGAATTAAACTTAGCAGTTTTTAGAAATATTGATGAAAATTGAAAAGAAATCAAAATGAAAAAAAGGACAAAATTGTGATCTGTAAATATGTATATGCAATAAATAATAATGTAATTTAAAATATGTCCCGGCCTTTATTTTATAAACACTGCATGAGCAGACTACATAATATTTTGAGGTATCTGACATATTCTTTGGCCTAATTTTGTATTTGATTAATTGGAAATATTTAATATTAATAACCCGAGGTCTCAAACATTGGGGCTGATTTTGTCATATATATTTAACAAATAAACTTCGGTCATAAAAGGTAACACAGTGATAGAAATTTGCCATTTTATCTACTAAAATAATCTGTCAAGTGCACTTGCACTTCAATCACAGACGTCAGCTGTTTGAGTTGTCTCCCTTCGACCGTCAAATGTCGGGTAAGGGAAAATCTTAACAGGTGAATGGCGATATCCTAGAATTCATTGCAATATCGTCACTCTCGCGTATACTCATGAATATTGATGAGATCACGTGGTATTGTGGTCACGTGACCTGAAATCAGACGACTTCCTTTCATAAATGTTGATAACTCCAGAATAAAAATAAGAAGTTAAACAATAAACTGCAAAGGTCTACATTATAATTTATAATGAATATGGATTAATGTGTAACCAATTTTGATAATAAATTTGATAACTTGGCAATGACTTATTATGTGATATCTTAATCTTTTCCTTAATTAATAATATTAAATAACATGATTCCTGATGACCTTCAGAGCCAGTGGCTTTATTTTTGTACTTTGTCATATTCGGAGCTATGAAGCTACTTCTGTGTTGTGATTTGTTGACTTCATCATATTTTATTTTTCATGTAACATTCATCATAAGCTTCTTCTGTGTTTCATTTTGATTTTACTATATAATTCCAATGGTTATATTTTTGTAAAAGTTCAATTTTCTTTACTTTCACCCATAAACTGCTGTATATCCCTCACTGTGCCTACAGGGATGTGCTTCCATGTACCTGTTGTTTCAAGTCACTAGAATGATTCATTATGATGGATTAATTTCCAAAAATAAAGTTGAAATCCGTGGTAATGGCAGTAGTGGATTATGTTACCCCTACCTTTTCAAGTTACTATTATTCCTACTTTTACTTAAACCACCTTTTTTTCATGAAAAGACTTGTTCTACCCATTTCACAAACAGTTTAATCTTAGCAATTACATTTCATAGCTTATCACTCATTAGGTGTGCAGACAAAATAAGAATGTCATTAAAATAAAAATAATGTGACCCACCATCACTTTTTTTGCTTGTTCATTTGAACTTGACCCCGTCAATTATGGTCATGGAGGAGGGTTCTTCCTCAACAACCAGCAATGCTTTTAACTTCATATTTTGGGAATATGATCTTTTATCTATAGAGACTCAGGTTTGTATAGTTTATTAACCAACTCTGTGCAAGTTAAATTTCTTTTCTTCTCAAGAATCTGTAATGCTAGAAAGCTCCATTTTGTCAATATAATCTGTGATGAATAGAGAGTTAGATCTGTAATTTAATTTGATTACTCCAAATAGTAAGGACATGGAGGCACAGTCTCTTAGCTACATGTGAAATGAATGACTTAGTCACTTGCAGTGATACATTTTATGTGCCAGATTTGCTAACATAATTCAGACTTGTTAAAACTTTAATTTCAACAATGCATACTGTAAAGGAAACTTTTTTTTAGTATCTTTCTTGATATTGTTATGTTCACCTGATATGTTGTGATTACATTTTTATTATGATTTACTTATTATCCCCTAGCACGAACAGGAAGGGAGATATAGGTTTGAGCTCTGATTTCATATGAAGCTGAAAATTGACAATGATCAAACCGCAGTCTGATTATAATCTACCTTCTTCCGAGGAATAAAATTTGCAAAAAATAGATCTACGGGGTACGAACTGGTTCTGTAGATTCCTCACAAGGTCTGAGAACATCCCGTATAGGCTTTTGTTCCGAAAAGTGGAGCAGAGATGAAGCCCAGTCAAATATCTGATTACTCACATCATAGTTTGTAACCGGTCGCTGTGTTTTATCTGTATTTATTATGGGATATCTTGGTACATCAATGAGTTAATATGCCCAAATCCCTAAAGTGATCGCTGAATACTAGTTCGTTTCCCGGTAGATGCACTATTTTGTAATTTTTATTCTTCCGGAAAACCGGCTATTTTAATCAGACTGATCCAAACCAGAATTTTTTATTTATCTTCTCCTAGACTACATTAAAGGCGCTGTAGCATTTTTTTTGCAAATTTCCCATATATAATGATAGTTTATGTCATTTATATTTACGTTAGAGGGTAAAACATCTTATTACACAAACCAATTATCCGCAGTGGTAATAACGGTGTTGCGTATAAAGCAAAAATTGCATGGCGGCCATTTTATTAAGAACACATTTTATTATTTCGAATGACAAAAACGATGTACACTCATTTGTAACTTGACTTTCCGAAGAGAGAAGGGTGTTTTACTATTGGTGACATTATTTTTTCAAATACATTTCATCGACTTATTTGAGCGAAAAAACGTGCTACAGTGCCTTTAATATAAAAGTCTATGGAAATAATGTCAATGTCAGATTTATTTTTCATCACTCTGTATGAATCATTAATTAGGTTTACTCACTTGGGAAGGGATTTGTATTGTTTCTCTACAAATTTTATACTATTTTTTTGGCGATTGGGGGAATATGTCTATTGTAACATTTCGGTGTATCCTTGATTCTGATTGGTTGATTTGCCTATGTTGAATGACAATGAATACCCGCAAATTACTTTGGGCGAATCACCGCGAACATATACATCATGTTCACAAGACCCGGCCCGACTCAACATTTTATTTTTCTATTTCTCTTAATATGTGCCCCTTACTCAAATTTGACAGGTGACATTGTCATTTTCTAACTTGTGTATAGCAGAATAGGTAACAAATAACTGTCAGAATTAATTTATTTCAAGTAACTAAAATGTTTTCAACTAGAAATATTTGTCCAAGTTTAACGCCTTCTTCCATGCGGTTGTGTTTACCGAATGCCGTTGCCATGGCATGACGTCTTAGTGATCAACCTTTTGACGTCACAATGCTAGCGTCATTGTCACAAAGGGGTAAGGGCAAGTTTAAGATTTTTGTTCCTAGGTATTTTACTGTGTTTATGTCGTAGATAAATGTTTATTGCCATCTAAAAGGATACGTGAATATTGTGAAGTGAACATAGTTGAGTGAAACTGTTTGAGCTTATGTGTAAATTGTTGCTAATGTACATATTACACGGAGTATTTTCAATTGTTTTGACCTGACCACACCTCTTACAAAAATGGAACAGTCGCAAATTCCTTTCCACTCATAGATAGGTACACAAAAAGAGAGTTCGTTTCAAAACGCCTGATAACTAACGGTCATGTTACAATATCGATAAATAGTTGCGTTTGTAAAAAACCCGCAAATTTCAGCGTTTAAAACCGTCGGTTTTAAACTAAATTTGCGGGTGTTGAATAGCAATGAATCCCGGAAATTTTACAAACGCAACTATTTATCTTATAATTCTATTTCAATTTTGAGATTCACCTATTCTAATATCTTTGCAGGAATTGTGATACCTGGATACAACAGGGATTCGAATTGCTGTTTTGACATTTTGATGTTTGCATTCATATCCTCTTTATATGCCATATTGTAAGCTCAATTCCAAATTGGTTAAGAAATAAAGATTTGAGAATAGTTTGGCCTTCTGGTTTTCGATCTGAGGAACACCTTCAGTGTCTTTATCAATAGCGGGGATATTTATCTTAAATCTTTGTTTCTTAACCGATTCGAACCCCTGTGCCTGGACAAGCAATGTCATACAAATTTAGTGTCAAGTCTTTTTTTGATTATGCACTGACAATTACAAGACTGCAATTTTTCAGGGTTCGAAGTTGTGCTTTACATTTATTACTTTAATGGAACAAAATTATTAAGCACTAGAATGCTGAAATGTTGTGTAGACATATCTTTTCAGGCATGGCTTTTAAAATTGTCAAAAATATTTCCAAATAATGTACAATACTAACTTTCGCCACTTGTTCATAATGAAATAAATCACTTAAAGAAAATTTTGTTTGTGTTCACTTCTTGAAAGAAACATTGGAATAAACCCACATGAAATAATATCATTTCTCATTACTCCAAATAGTCATTGTATTCTCAAGTTACAAGCTTTAGAGAATATTTATTATCTAAAATTGAAGTAAATGTGTGTTTAGTAAGAAAGCATATGACAGAATTTCATGGATCCTGAATTTGTAATGAGAAATGAACTTATATCTGCGTGGCTCTGGTTGGAAAACGTACTTCTTCTGCTTTTTTAGGGTACCTATTTGACCCCTGATGGCACTCTAGAAGTTTTAGTCCAGTCACCATGAATGGGATGCCATGGTTCTTAATTGTAGAGCCTTTCCTGATCTTGCCATCGTCAACGTGTTTAACTTTGTGTGAACCTGAGAGATCTGAAAAGTGTCATCTTTCATATTATACTATACCAAATAAGTAATGGATATTGGAATAGTATTCATAATTGATATATATCCATAACCTTTTTCTCAATAATACACACTTAAAGAAGATACACATTTACATTTTCCAAATTTGAGTATTATGAATATAATAAAATATCTTTACAACTCATATTTACAGCACATTTAAATTAAATTACTCGCTTTCTTGTACTGTAGGCACATTTTGCACATACCAAATTGTCCAAAATTCCTGGTTTCCCTAACAGGCACAAAATGAGATTGTGTGGCTATCTCATACTCCCTTATCAGGGCCAGGGCCTCGGCACTTGATGCTACCCATCCGTTTAGATTGTTTTCTTTTTCTTTAAAAAATGCCGACCACGGAGGATCTGCATTCGCCATTTTGCAATAGCAATTTTAAATTTCGCGCCGATCAAACACGTGATACACAAATAAATATATATATATATGTAATTAGTGACGCAGAACACATTAGCACACAAACCAACTCATGAATATTTATTAGGACCCAGCGCAGCGTATCATACTCGCTTGTAATCATCAAGAACTTCCGGAATAACGAACACAGTTTGGAATCGCCATTCACGTGTTAAGATATGCCCCGACCCTCAAATGTCACGTCGAAGACCTCCCGTACGCTGTTGTTCTCTGCACTGTTTTCAGCTTGTAAACAGCTTGACACGAATGAATTTTTCCGTTCTACTTCGGCTATTTCCGACAATGACGTCATGCCATCGAGTCATTTCACTGACGCAACAAGCAGACGACAACACAACGGGTCGGGGCATATCTTAACACGTGAATGGCGATTCCAAACTGTGTTCGTTATTCCGGAAGTTCTTGATGATTACAAGCGAGTATGATACGCTGCGCTGGGTCCTAATAAATATTCATGAGTTGGTTTGTGTGCTAATGTGTTCTGCGTCACTAATTACATATATATATATATTTATTTGTGTATCACGTGTTTGATCGGCGCGAAATTTAAAATTGCTTTTGCAAAATGGCGAATGCAGATCCTCCGTGGTCGGCATTTTTTAAAGAAAAAGAAAACAATCTAAACGGATGGGTAGCATCAAGTGCCGAGGCCCTGGCCCTGATAAGGGAGTATGAGATAGCCACACAATCTCATTTTGTGCCTGTTAGGGAAACCAGGAATTTTGGACAATTTGGTATGTGCAAAATGTGCCTACAGTACAAGAAAGCGAGTAATTTAATTTAAATGTGCTGTAAATATGAGTTGTAAAGATATTTTATTATATTCATAATACTCAAATTTGGAAAATGTAAATGTGTATCTTCTTTAAGTGTGTATTATTGAGAAAAAGGTTATGGATATATATCAATTATGAATACTATTCCAATATCCATTACTTATTTGGTATAGTATAATATGAAAGATGACACTTTTCAGATCTCTCAGGTTCACACAAAGTTAAACACGTTGACGATGGCAAGATCAGGAAAGGCTCTACAATTAAGAACCATGGCATCCCATTCATGGTGACTGGACTAAAACTTCTAGAGTGCCATCAGGGGTCAAATAGGTACCCTAAAAAAGCAGAAGAAGTACGTTTTCCAACCAGAGCCACGCAGATATAAGTTCATTTCTCATTACAAATTCAGGATCCATGAAATTCTGTCATATGCTTTCTTACTAAACACACATTTACTTCAAATTTAGATAATAAATATTCTCTAAAGCTTGTAACTTGAGAATACAATGACTATTTGGAGTAATGAGAAATGATATTATTTCATGTGGGTTTATTCCAATGTTTCTTTCAAGAAGTGAACACAAACAAAATTTTCTTTAAGTGATTTATTTCATTATGAACAAGTGGCGAAAGTTAGTATTGTACATTATTGGGAAATATTTTTGACAATTTTAAAAGCCATGCCTGAAAAGATATGTCTACACAACATTTCAGCATTCTAGTGCTTAATAATTTTGTTCCATTAAAGTAATAAATGTAAAGCACAACTTCGAACCCTGAAAAATTGCAGTCTTGTAATTGTCAGTGCATAATCAAAAAAAGACTTGACACTAAATTTGTATGACATTGCTTGTCCAGGCACAGGGGTTCGAATCGGTTAAGAAACAAAGATTTAAGATAAATATCCCCGCTATTGATAAAGACACTGAAGGTGTTCCTCAGATCGAAAACCAGAAGGCCAAACTATTCTCAAATCTTTATTTCTTAACCAATTTGGAATTGAGCTTACAATATGGCATATAAAGAGGATATGAATGCAAACATCAAAATGTCAAAACAGCAATTCGAATCCCTGTTGTATCCAGGTATCACAATTCCTGCAAAGATATTAGAATAGGTGAATCTCAAAATTGAAATTGAATTATAAGATAAATAGTTGCGTTTGTAAAATTTCCGGGATTCATTGCTATTCAACACCCGCAAATTTAGTTTAAAACCGACGGTTTTAAACGCTGAAATTTGCGGGTTTTTTACAAACGCAACTATTTATCGATATTGTAACATGACCGTTAGTTATCAGGCGTTTTGAAACGAACTCTCTTTTTGTGTACCTATCTATGAGTGGAAAGGAATTTGCGACTGTTCCATTTTTGTAAGAGGTGTGGTCAGGTCAAAACAATTGAAAATACTCCGTGTAATATGTACATTAGCAACAATTTACACATAAGCTCAAACAGTTTCACTCAACTATGTTCACTTCACAATATTCACGTATCCTTTTAGATGGCAATAAACATTTATCTACGACATAAACACAGTAAAATACCTAGGAACAAAAATCTTAAACTTGCCCTTACCCCTTTGTGACAATGACGCTAGCATTGTGACGTCAAAAGGTTGATCACTAAGACGTCATGCCATGGCAACGGCATTCGGTTAACACAACCGCATGGAAGAAGGCGTTAAACTTGGACAAATATTTCTAGTTGAAAACATTTTAGTTACTTGAAATAAATTAATTCTGACAGTTATTTGTTACCTATTCTGCTATACACAAGTTAGAAAATGACAATGTCACCTGTCAAATTTGAGTAAGGGGCACATATTAAGAGAAATAGAAAAATAAAATGTTGAGTCGGGCCGGGTCTTGTGAACATGATGTATATGTTCGCGGTGATTCGCCCAAAGTAATTTGCGGGTATTCATTGTCATTCAACATAGGCAAATCAACCAATCAGAATCAAGGATACACCGAAATGTTACAATAGACATATTCCCCCAATCGCCAAAAAAATAGTATAAAATTTGTAGAGAAACAATACAAATCCCTTCCCAAGTGAGTAAACCTAATTAATGATTCATACAGAGTGATGAAAAATAAATCTGACATTGACATTATTTCCATAGACTTTTATATTAAAGGCACTGTAGCACGTTTTTTCGTTCAAATAAGTCGATGAAATGTATTTGAAAAAATAATGTCACCAATAGTAAAACACCCTTCTCTCTTCGGAAAGTCAAGTTACAAATGAGTGTACATCGTTTTTGTCATTCGAAATAATAAAATGTGTTCACAATAAAATGGCCGCCATGCAATTTTTGCTTTATACGCAACACCGTTATTACCACTGCGGATAATTGGTTTGTGTAATAAGATGTTTTACCCTCTAACGTAAATATAAATGACATAAACTATCATTATATATGGGAAATTTGCAAAAAAAATGCTACAGCGCCTTTAATGTAGTCTAGGAGAAGATAAATAAAAAATTCTGGTTTGGATCAGTCTGATTAAAATAGCCGGTTTTCCGGAAGAATAAAAATTACAAAATAGTGCATCTACCGGGAAACGAACTAGTATTCAGCGATCACTTTAGGGATTTGGGCATATTAACTCATTGATGTACCAAGATATCCCATAATAAATACAGATAAAACACAGCGACCGGTTACAAACTATGATGTGAGTAATCAGATATTTGACTGGGCTTCATCTCTGCTCCACTTTTCGGAACAAAAGCCTATACGGGATGTTCTCAGACCTTGTGAGGAATCTACAGAACCAGTTCGTACCCCGTAGATCTATTTTTTGCAAATTTTATTCCTCGGAAGAAGGTAGATTATAATCAGACTGCGGTTTGATCATTGTCAATTTTCAGCTTCATATGAAATCAGAGCTCAAACCTATATCTCCCTTCCTGTTCGTGCTAGGGGATAATAAGTAAATCATAATAAAAATGTAATCACAACATATCAGGTGAACATAACAATATCAAGAAAGATACTAAAAAAAAGTTTCCTTTACAGTATGCATTGTTGAAATTAAAGTTTTAACAAGTCTGAATTATGTTAGCAAATCTGGCACATAAAATGTATCACTGCAAGTGACTAAGTCATTCATTTCACATGTAGCTAAGAGACTGTGCCTCCATGTCCTTACTATTTGGAGTAATCAAATTAAATTACAGATCTAACTCTCTATTCATCACAGATTATATTGACAAAATGGAGCTTTCTAGCATTACAGATTCTTGAGAAGAAAAGAAATTTAACTTGCACAGAGTTGGTTAATAAACTATACAAACCTGAGTCTCTATAGATAAAAGATCATATTCCCAAAATATGAAGTTAAAAGCATTGCTGGTTGTTGAGGAAGAACCCTCCTCCATGACCATAATTGACGGGGTCAAGTTCAAATGAACAAGCAAAAAAAGTGATGGTGGGTCACATTATTTTTATTTTAATGACATTCTTATTTTGTCTGCACACCTAATGAGTGATAAGCTATGAAATGTAATTGCTAAGATTAAACTGTTTGTGAAATGGGTAGAACAAGTCTTTTCATGAAAAAAAGGTGGTTTAAGTAAAAGTAGGAATAATAGTAACTTGAAAAGGTAGGGGTAACATAATCCACTACTGCCATTACCACGGATTTCAACTTTATTTTTGGAAATTAATCCATCATAATGAATCATTCTAGTGACTTGAAACAACAGGTACATGGAAGCACATCCCTGTAGGCACAGTGAGGGATATACAGCAGTTTATGGGTGAAAGTAAAGAAAATTGAACTTTTACAAAAATATAACCATTGGAATTATATAGTAAAATCAAAATGAAACACAGAAGAAGCTTATGATGAATGTTACATGAAAAATAAAATATGATGAAGTCAACAAATCACAACACAGAAGTAGCTTCATAGCTCCGAATATGACAAAGTACAAAAATAAAGCCACTGGCTCTGAAGGTCATCAGGAATCATGTTATTTAATATTATTAATTAAGGAAAAGATTAAGATATCACATAATAAGTCATTGCCAAGTTATCAAATTTATTATCAAAATTGGTTACACATTAATCCATATTCATTATAAATTATAATGTAGACCTTTGCAGTTTATTGTTTAACTTCTTTTTTTTATTCTGGAATTATCAACATTTATGAAAGGAAGTCGTCTGATTTCAGGTCACGTGACCACAATACCACGTGATCTCATCAATATTCATGAGTATACGCGAGAGTGACGATATTGCAATGAATTCTAGGATATCGCCATTCACCTGTTAAGATTTTCCCTTACCCGACGACAACGCCTTGTGTTTACAACAAACCAAGTGCGAGAAGAATCGAGCTTGTTTACAGACTTTCGGTTAGATCTGCCTGAAGGCCAGACCAAAGCTATTCAATGATGCTGTGCCCGACATTTCACTGACCGGCAAAGAAATTCAGCTGACACCGACGGACCGACTTGCTCCATTTGAGTTCAAAGTTTGATCAAGACAAGAGAGGAGGCCATTGAACTTTCAAAGTTTCATGAGAGGTGACGTCTGACATATATTTTGATGTGCAGTAGCCTGCACGTATGCATGAATATGTTTTATAGTTTATTGCTTAAACGTCTATATACTTGAAACTAATTAGAATCTATTTTAATTTTCATTAATGTTTTGTTTCTATGTGCCGTAAAAATAGTGACACAATTTTGGCTAATTTCCGGTTCACCTCATTGTTTCGCCATAGACAATGTTTACTGTCCCGTAGAGCTAAGTGCCAAAGGTATTGCAACAATCTCTGTTTTTCTATAGGATCCCATGTTATCAAATACTTATGTCTATTCAATATTTGTTCCAGGTAATAAACGACACTGTCGAAGGTCATCGCAGGACGGCGCCAAAGGACCAGGGGGAACGAATCTTGAGTTTCAACCTGCCTACCGACGATACCGGGCGAGCCGAGAGAGCAAGCACGAGTCAAATACATCATTTCCAATGCCAGGTTTCACGTATTCAGACTTCATTTGTTGAATGTGTTAATTCATACATTAATTGCGAGCTTTGAAATTCTGAAATTATTTCCAAAATATTAGATTTGCAAACATTTTGGACGTCAATTAGCAATTAGTCAAGAAATCATAAAATATCATAAATTGTATTATTGGTAAATTCTAATATATCGGTAATAATGATATATAATGTCAATATATCAAGGCATAAGGGTAGGTCTAGATGTGTGAAGGGTAATCTTCATAATAAAATTACAATACCTTGACCTGTAAAGAATATCGATGATTAAAGTAATTTAAATAAAGCATTTGTTCATAATTAAAAAATCCAAGAAATATGATTGAGGCATGTGGTGAACACCAGTTGGAAACAGAAAAAGGGATTGGGGTTTAATATATCAATAATCCAATAATAATACAGGGATTAGGAAGGCAGGGGCCATGGGCCATTTGTACATTTTCTGAAAAAATGGCCCATTAAAATTTTGAAGTTTACTATTGATATAAGGCCAAGGGCAATGGCCCCTTTAAAATGCAGAAAATTACTAAAAGCCATGAAAATGGCCCATTGTCAAAAGTGTCCTTCCCAATTATTGATAATATATATATATTTTTATTATTTTTTGAGAGAATGATAATTTTGGGAAAATTCTGAAACTAATATGTACAATATGTGTATTTTTAGTTGCACTGAGTACCTGCAGGCCAAGGTATGAACTAGATGGGTGCAAACTGTTCCAGTGGTCAGAATAACAAGGACAATACAGACAGTTGCTTCAGACTCATGTTGACCCCTACAACAGTGTCCTGACATGCCCAAGTATGTTTATATTACTGTTTAATATTGTAGTTATTAATATTATTGATCTGATAAAGCCAACGCATGTCCTTTTGATTTATTTTTAGTTCATCACTCTCCAGAATTTACATTCTTATAAGCTGGAATCTTGTGTGAAGACTTTTTAGTCAATTGACACTGTAGATTTTAATGTGAAATGACATCAGGTCTAGAAATAAACACTAGTCCTTCAGCCCCAGGCTAGAAAAATTACCTTGGGTTATCGGGTATCACCCTGGAGCAGAGTTTCAAAGGGAGAAGAATCTCCCCTTTGCCTTACACAATGGGATTTTTAGATAAAGTAATGGGATATTTCTAAATAATAACAATCATTTGCCTCGTCAGTATTTATTATGGGATATCTTGGTACATCAATGAGTAAATATCCCCAAATCCCTGCCTAAAGTGATCCCTGGGTTATCAAAATTTGGAGACTGCTAGCCCTGTGGGCCAGAAATCACTTTCGGGGCTAGAAATTATTATAATTATTAACACTTGTCCTTCGGCCTGGAACTTCCCAATGCGAGGCATAACTCTTTGCCAGTCTCCATAACTGGCTGATTTAGGCCTTGCAGTTTTTCCTTAAAAAATCTGTGTTTAGAAATCCAGGCCCGCTATGCATTTCTGGTGCAGCGATTCACTATCTTGACACAACAAAGCGAGGAAAATACCGCAAGGCTTAAATCACCCAGTAATGCAGACTGGCAAGAGTTATGCCTTGCGTTTGGAAGTTAGCTTCAGTTAGCCTTATGGGCTGCTTAATATTCCTGAATACTTATGAAAGAGCTTAGACTAAAAGTATGAGTAGAGATTCATGTCTTTATCAGCAACAATGCTATCAGATGTGAAACAGAATGATTTAAGTGGGGAAAATACTTGCCATTGTAGTTCAAACTTATAACTGTTAGATTACTAGCAGATACTGGCTAGTGATACTCATATTGGGCTAGTAAAAATCTGAACGACGTTTGATGTTAGTTTCTACCCGTAACCCCTGAATTTGGAATATTCAAAGTCATAGCAAGAGTAATTGAATGGCAAAAAGTGTGTCATTCAAACACAGAAGTTTAGATTTATCAATTATACGGAGTCGACTTTATGGGCTGGTCCAACTTTAACTGGGCAGCAGTATTGTAGTAGTCAAAATAATAACTAAGCCCTGCAGACTACCATATGTTTCAATTTAATTTCTACCCTTGGACATTGAACCAATCTCTGGAAGATTGATATGTAGTACTTTAAAAGTAGTGGCTTGTGAAGCTTATTAGGTATTTAAAGGCACTGTAGCATGCATGTGCAGGGATTTGGAAAGACACCTTTGACAATGGGCCATTTTAAGGGCTTTGAGTAATTTTCTAGATTTTAAATGGGCCATTCTCCGATGTGCAAAATGGCCTATAGCTCCTACCTTCCCAAATGCCTTAGCATGTTTTTTAAAAATTATTTTTTCTCAAATTTTCCATCATTACTAAAGTATTATGAAATATTCAGGGATTGACACTCGCACTAGTCCGCTGGCCCGAGGCTAGTGAAATTAGTTTCTATGCCTACAGATAAACATACGTCACTACACCGAAGTGCTAAAGATTTTTAGCAAGCATCTACCCCTGAATATATATAGATATTGTTACGTAACATTAGAGGGTAAAACATCCAGCTACTCAACCCGATAAGCTGTATCCATAGAAACGGTTATCCGTTTTGGAATACACCCAATTTAAAACATCTATAACATTTTAAATAGCTCATCAAAAAACTTAATTATATTTCAGTCAAACTATTTACATTCCTAGTATTCCCTACATAATATGGCCTTTGCTAAAAAATAAAATCATAAAATTTTTTAATTTATTAATACACACATGACCAAAAATGTCTAGTTTACAAATAGAACATATTTATTTCCGGATCAGATCTCTAAAACTGTATGTGACCTATCCTCCCAAATTTGGTACACTACCTCCCGATATCATGTAGATGTATCTTTTGGTTGTTGGAACTTTAAAAAACACCTTCTAGTTTATCCTTGAAACTGTACATTTCATATTCATTCTGATTCAACGTTAAACACAAGTTGCTCATTCCCATAGATTTGCCTTTCCTATTTTCAATTATGTCAAACTATATTTGGAAGCAGAGGTATGTGAGCTATGCTTGCTTCTACTTTTAGCAATCTTATTAAAGGGCAACTCCCGGATGATTTTGCTCCAATTTCTTTCAAATAACTGCCTATGGTTTACATGCACCTTGCAAAGACATGGAAATTATGTGAATCGGTTAATAAACAACAAATTCTCGCATCCCATTACCATTGAAATCATGTGTGACTTTAGCAAATCGTAAAAGAAGTCAGAAAACTGTCTGTTTACGTCGCTTTTTGACGTGTCGGCCATCTTGTTTTACGGAGAACACCGGAAAAATCTCGATTTTCCCCGAAGGAATGTATGACGTCAACTGGAGAACACAAACCAATGCAAATGGCGCCCGCCGTAGCATAAACACTATCAGACTAGTAAACTGCGCGGGCAATAGGAATCAAACCAGTCGACCATTTAATGTAAAAACTTGCCATATATTTGCATATGACAACTTGAAGAGAATCAGAGAAGGAATATACTCAATATCAGCGATAAAGTTTTAAAAATGGTTCTTACTAAACCCGGAAGTAAATTCCCAAATAATTAACCGAACAGCTGATATCATACGTGTTTCAGTGCTGATATATCTGGCAAACTTACGTATTTTAGATACATCATTAAAAGTGTATGAATGTAGTTAAATATTTTGTAATTTGGTGACTATAATATAAAGGTTATTTCATTTTTGGCGAAATAACTTGGTCACGTGATATCTTCTCGGGATGCAGTGAATTCCAATGCATATCCACACGTTTCGCTGAACTCGTACCCAATTTTGTTTTAGGATGAATAGTGTATTGCAATAGAAATAATTTAATTGTAGTGATATTGTTTCATAAATTTTGAAAGACATTGAAAGAATGAATGAAAATATTTTATCTAACTGATCTGTATTTTAGTGGATAAAATAAATAAGAATAATGGAATTTTTGGTGATTGATATCTCATTTAAATGATAAGATAATCATTATTCATTTCAAAGTTTACATAATATTTTATGAGTATATTTGTCAACTATATAGTATCTCATTCTGATCAAATGGAAAATTCAGACATTTATTGATATAATCTGCAATTTTAACTAACCTGTATTTTCAGTTACAGATATATATAAAAAATAAAAAAATATACTTCATCACAATGCATATGATTAATTTTGTAAATAGCATAATCCAAAGGGACAAAGATATGTATTTCTATAAAATAGATTTGTAACAGTGTGTAAATACATGACTTGTGTTTTTACATTTGCCTACACCTACCTGCATATCAAATAAACTTACCTTGAAACAGACCTAAGAATTCTGAAAAGAAATTATGTTCAAGTTTTCTATTTTTATTGTGACATTAAAGTCACTTAAGATGCAATATTGCATTTCCACTTTTTAATCATGAATAAAACAACAAATATAAGAGCCAAATTTATTCAACTAAGTATACATGTATTGAACATTATTTTGTGTACATTATTTTGTGTAAGTGTTTGCATTTTAGGAATTACAAAGGAACAGTGCACATGAAATTAATTTTTATCATAAAATTTATTTTTAAATAATTTGGGAAATATTTGATTTTATTTACTCTCATAATTAAATTGAATTTTAATTTGATTTACTATTACACTATTTTGTGTAGTCTTGCTCAAGTTTGCTGCAAAGTTGAATACAATATTTCTAAAACATTGGCACATTCTCATATCCAAGAGAGGATAATGATTTGGATATCAGTTACCACAATCAGCATATATCACTTCTTATGACAATGTTTATATATATATCATTTCCTGATATCAAAGACCTTCAGCACCAATATTTTACTGCACATACAGTCCATTCCTAATTGGGTTTTTTGTTGATGTGTTCTCTTGTATTAGGGACTCCCATCACCTGTAACAACAATAATGAATCTTTCTTGATGCTGCATATGTTTACACATGATTAATTCATAACATGTTTTTGTTTTGGTATTTGGTATAGGACCTTTGATATTTTTATGTCAGGCAAGTGAAATAATTCTAAACATCTACAGCCCTAGTCTAATTTCATCACAAACAAATGAATAGTTATCAAACAAAATATTGAAATCTTTTATGGAAAGCCATTTCTTTGAAAATTTAAATATGCATATACATTCATGATCACTAAAAAGGAACGGTGTTCAAATAAGCCTTGTGGCTTGTTCACCAATCCTTATTTCATTTTATGAAATACGAATATGTTTAAACCAAGATCACTAACTCAGATGGCTTCTAATTTGTAATTTTTAAATACCAGTAGTAATTTCTACTACATTGTTATATGGATTTGAATTTGATATCTGTCTAATATATTTAATTGAAAGCAAATGTCGATATTTAAAAAATAATTTCCTGAAGTTGATGACAAATCAATTATAAACGTTTTTTAAAAAGGCGAGTCATGCACACATTAACATTATACCATAGAAATGGTGCAAATTAATTATAAGTTCTCATAATTGACATGTTAATGAATCTCTGGGCTAAAATTAACACCAGTCATTCAGACCGAGGCTAGTAAGAATTGAAGGGGTGCATTCAAGAAGGGCACATGTTCTATGTATTTAACATAGCACATGTGCCCTTCTTGAATGCACCCCTTCAATTACTATGGTTATCAAAATTTGGATACTGCCATCCCTGTGGGCCAGACAAATTTCTTTAAAAAATCACTTTGGAAGATTGTGAGCGCGTATCGAAAAATGGATCTGCAAAACACACTCGACGAGAGCCACAATTTGACAGACTGATAGGCCTAATGTTGTTTTCATCGACTCAGATTGAAAATTCAAGTAATATTTATATTTTCGAAAGAACATGTCCATTCACATAACAAATAATGCATCGTTAGAAGAAAGACATCAAAGACCCACTTACCGAAATCATTCCGTGTCGACAGAGGACAACGACTGCATGCTTCACTAGGCTACAGAATTTGACTTGTTCTTTCGGATCATGAATTCTTCTCATAATTATGTACCAAAACAAATATTTAGCTAATTCTTCGTTGCCATTATACTTTCATACAGCAGATATTCGAATTTCACTCTCAGTTTAACTTTATTTGTGACCAAAATCGTCAAAACGCGATCACCGAAGTGAAGCGCTGTGTTGTTTACATTGTCACGTGGCTGTTACGTCACGTTTGTTTGCCCCAGTTGACGTCACATCCGGTTACATCACCGGAACAAAACGATCGCGGCAAGTAAATGACGCTATTTTTTATAATCGCAAATAATAAAATAATCTATTGTTTTAAAAAATTTATGACCTAACGAAAAATCATATTTAGCTAGATACTATGCATACAGATGCACATTAGTGTACAATTTAGCTTGGTTTAGTCAAACGAATTTTGGTCCATTTTATCCGGGAGTTGCGCTTTAATGCACTCGTTGCGATTTTCCTTTGTGTTAAAAGCAATCTGCTCCTTAAAAAACCTTCACTTTGACGCCTGAATAATTTCTGTGTCCTGGTACCCATTTAAACAGCTGGTTGGAATGAGTGCATTGTGGTTGAAGTGTTTTGCCCAGGGGCACAACACAGTATGAGACCCCAGGTGAAACATTTTTGGTGTCTCCACTGGGATTTCAACCAAGAATTTATTTCGATATATAAACTAAAACCACAACGTATCAAATGTTTTTCTTGAAAACAGAATAATAGGGTATGAAAATGTTTTTAAAATTGTAAAATTGAAATTTATAATAAAATTTCTCAAATGGATAACATACATGTAAATAAATGTTGCAGTATTGTTACAACAAAATAAATAATACTGAAACTCAATGACTGATTTGTTAAACAAACACAAGATTTACCAGTTACAGAACTTCCTGGAACATCTTGTTTGTCATTGTCATTGACTTTCAGAAATTTTGCATTGTATATTTGAGATAATAAAAGATAATTGTTTAATTAAATTATGTATTCGGGATACCGAAAAATCACAAATCTCAAAATACTGCAGTTCAACTACTATACGTGTGAACCATTTCACCCCTAAATAAATAAATAGCTAAATAATACTCCTGAATCAATAAAAAGAGTTCTAAAATGAGTTTACATGGTTCTGTTAAGTCATGCAAGCCCATTTCCTATAGAGCGACCATTTTAATGTGTTCACATTAAAATAGCCGCTCGAAGGTACTTCAAGTAATGTGACTAATGTAGCGATTCCTTAACACTCTGACTCAGAGTATTTCTTAGTTCCCAAGAGACCTACAAATCATGCAAAAGGTTGACAGAGCCAATGGCTCAAGATATGCAATCTTAGATAATAAATCATTCAAGTACTGAAGAGCTACAGAGCCTTGAGAGGCAATGGCTATATTTTGTAATCTTTACACTTGTTTATCTTTGAATAATTTTAAAACTTTTTGTTTAAAGGTATACAAAAGAACCTTGAGGCTACATTGAAGAAAGACTGCTGCTTTGAGCAGCTGGATCAAATCCATCTCGAAGTCTCACTGTGACAGTGCCACAACTCTTGATGGTAAAAGGGCTTCTCGAATCTGCACACTCATCACAGCAAGCTTGTCACAAATTGTTCCATGGTCTGCCTAACTAAGAGAGATGGGATGCAGAGAGGTAAATATAAATTTAGGAAAAGGGTAAATTATTAAGAGCAAGTTTAAGCAAAATCAAAATAAAAGCTTGTCTTGATGTGTATCAGTGAATGAACCAACCTTGAACAGAACCAATCTAAGTGTTATTTTGTCAAATCAAATGGTAAATTTTACACAGCAGTTTAAAATCTCAATCAATATGATTTATAGTTATTACTGTGAAGCCTTAAAGAATAATAAATTGTAGTTTTAGCTCATCTGGCTTGAAAGGCCTGTGGGCTTAAAGGATAGATGAAATGACATATGGTCCAAATCGGATTCATTAAAATGGGATGTCAATTTGACAATTGCTCGATTTTGAATTTCTGAAATCGGTCCATAAATTACTTATATACGGCTTTTTAAAAAACCGCCTGATTTAGCCCCCGCGACCAGAATGAAAGTCTGCGGGGGTGTGACCCGTGAAGGGATGACTTCTGTGACGTATGTGGAGGAATTTGATTTTCGGCGATAGTCACAATTCAACGTAATTTCGCAACATTTTGATTGTTAATTTCACAAAGAAACCTTCAATAAACCAACTTAAATTTCCCATATATCGAATGTTCAGATATCCAACTAGGTAATTCCGCAGATGACAATTACACAATTATTACATAAACATGTCTTTATGGCGATGTAATACACCTCATAAATTCATTTAGCGGCAGTGATAATCATCATCAATTAATTAAAGAGACACCGGCGGCGGAGATGTCTAGCCGCCCCGCCTATCGCTTATCACAGTCACGCCTCTGAGCATTTTCAAAAGGATTCGCCGAACAAATTGCGGTAGTGTTAAAATGGGTGAATTAAAATCGTCTTAATTATCAATTACAAGTGTATATTGTCTCGATTTTATGCTCAATTGATTCCGATATACAATATACGTAGAGGTAATCATCTGTCATGCTTGAGGAAAAAGCATTTCATCAGATCTTTAAGGCATGGCATGATATCCGGCGTCTGTCCATCCGTCTGTAAACTTTTCTTCGCTTTTTAGACTTCTTCTCGAGAACCAGTGACTCGAAGAGAGGTGATATTTGATGTACACACTCCTTGGCCAAGGGGGATTCTCAATTGTAGTGACCCTGTGGCCCCAAATAAAGGCCTCACAGGCCATAACCTCAAAACCTAGTCTCATCTTCTCCAGACAAAAAAGAAGACTGAAATAATGTGTACAGACTCTTTAGCCAATGGAAATTCTAAATTGTAGATTTGGTGACCCTGGGGCCCCAAATAAGGGCCTCACAGGCCATGACCTAAAAACCTATTTTGATCTTCTTCTAGGAAAACAAAAAGACAGACACCTTAGCCAATGGGGATTCTAAATTGAAGATATGGTAACCATGTGGCCCCAAATAGAGGCCTTACAGATCAAAGCCTAAAACCCTATTAAAGTATTTTTATCGTCTTCACCCAGATGAAAATGCTAGGAACATTTTAAAGTTATTTTCAGACTATTTAGCAAATTGGGATTCTAGTAAATTGTAGGGATTGGAAAAGACACCTTTGACAGTGGGCCATCTGAGGGATTTTAGTCATAACAAACATAAATGAACCATTCCCCTTTGTTGGAATTGTAAAGTTTAAAATTTTAAAAGGCCATTTTTGTATCCAATGTGCAAAATGGCCCATGGCCCCTACCTTTCCCAATCTCTGCATTTTTCAATATCTTTGCAGTGTTTATGATACTTGGACAACCAATATCATAAAAATTTAGTGTTTTTTATTTAAGAAATAAAGTTCGCCGTACCCCAATGTGTTTTGTAATAAAGTATAGTTTTGCCCTGAACTATTATAACGTCAAAGTACTCGGACTACCGTACCGTCCTCGTACTTTGACGTTATAATAGTTCAGGGCAAAACTATACTTTATTACAAAACACATTGGGGTACGGCGAACTTTATTACTTTTCTAAGAATAACCCATAACACAACATTCTGCTTTGAGTAATTTTGCAAGAAAAATAGAGTTTACTTCCTTAAAATTAATAATCCATGATCAGGGCCAACTGACGAGTCGTGCGACAACAGCGACTATCACGTCATTGTTCTGTTGTGACGTCATATTGGTTCCATTGGGTTGCCTAATGCGGATTTCGTCGTTTTGGTTCAAGTACAAATGTAGCTTAAAATTTAAGACTAATTCGGATTCAAAAGAACACATTCCTTCAATAATTGTTATAACAACGCTACCGTTGTTTAAGGACATTATCATTTGCAGAAAAACACCGTCTTTTCAACTGCCCTCTTTCGTTGGGTTACCATGGGCACACGTGACTACGAGGGGAGCGGAAACGTCTTCCAATTGTTACGTCATCACAAAAACTATACCTTTATCGTCTGATAAAGTAATTTTATTTCGATTGTTCTAGCCGCTAGGCATCTTAGAATAGCTCATCAGGCCTGAAAGGCCCGATGGGCTTATGGCATGGCATGGTGTCCGGCGTCCGTACATCCGTCCGTAAACTTTTCGCTTTTTCGACTTCTTCTCCAGAACCAATGACTCCACAGAGCTGAAATTTTATGTGCAGACTCCTTGGCCCATGGGGATTCTAAATTGTAGATTTTTCAGGGCAACGGATTGTGCATTATATTAAAAACAATTTATTTTGATATTCTACATCAAATTACAATTACTGATGAGCTACAGAGCCTGTGTCTCTATTTTTATCAAAAGGAATCAAACAAAGTATTTGAAGTAATACTTAGTTCCTCATGAAAAGTGTATGTGTGATGCCTATTGACATGTTTCGCACTTGCAGGAAGCCTTGCTTACAAGGACATGAGAGAGAAAATGCAGAGCAAGAGCCTTCTACGTGCTATATAAGAACTGTCTCCAGTACTTCTATCCAGCAATGAAAGCCAAGTACCGTAAATAGTTACGTATGCTTTATATGAGCTAGTTTTTAGCTCATAAGGCCTGAATTTAAGGCCCATTGGGCTTATGGCAAGGCATGGTGTCCGGCGTCCGGCCAGCCGTCTGTAAATTTTTCGCTTTTTCGACTTCTTCTCCAGAACCAATAACTCTAGGGAGCTGAATTTTTATGGAAGACTCCTTGGCCTATGGAGATTCTAAATTGTAGATTTCCAGACCCTGTGACCCCAAATAATGGCCACAGGGGTAATAACCTAAAAAAGATATCTTTTTCTCCAGTCCCAAAAGCTCTAGAAAGCTGAAATGTAATGTACAGACTCTTCGACCAATTGGGATTCTAAATTAAAGATTTGGTGACCTTGTGACCCCAAATATGGATCACAGGGGTCACCGCCTAAAAAACCTGGTGTAATGAACTGGTAACATGAGTTTTTATGTGCACTTCATTCTGTAAAATATTCCCATATAAGACCTGAGGGAATCGCTTCTCATCTTTTTGAGAGAGTAGTAACATGTGCTTTGAGAAATGCAGTGATTAAGAAAAGAAAGAAACTTTGCACTTAATCTTATTCAACAGTAATGTGAAATATATATATATCAACTTAAGAGTAATATCTATGTCATGAACACGTTTGATTTAATCAATGTTAAATTAGAACTGTTGAATAGCCTGTGAACTGAATATTGTGACAGGCCGCATAGAATATAACTGATGATTAAATAAGATAAGAATATTAGAACTAGCTACATGAGATTGTGATACCACATCATCTTCTCCAGAACAGAAGAATAAATAAGTGTGGGGAAAACACATTTAAAATACAAGTTCACTGGCTGAGAGTCCAGGATCTGCATGTTGTGTAATTGCATTGAGTTGAACTAGGGAGTAACCACTCCCTGGTAAAGACATAGCTACCGGTATCTGTTAGTGCTAATACACAGAGGTTTCAAGTTACATCTGAGACAGGTTTAGTCTTACACTCAGATGCTCAAAAGAATTTATTAAATATTGAAAAGGAGCCTATTTGTAGAAAAGTCATTGATTATTTCTTGTGAAATATCTGTTCAGTTACCGGTACTTATTTTCCCTTCTTGTTTTAACAAAAAGAATATTTAAAATCATACAAGTTATCGATAGGCATTCTGATTTGTTTGAACCACGTAAAACACTGAAATGTTTGATGCCAATTGCATATAATTTATGTTAGAATACTGTATTTCACATGTATATCTTGATATAGATCATACAAAAACTAGCTGTCAATGGTTCCATTCTTAAAATCTCTCAATCATTACAATGTCACATGTCATTATGTGTGCTACATTATACAACAAAGTCTACTGTTTTGTTTTTCAGAATGTATGTAGTTACTCCTCGCTTCAATGAGGACAGCGCAAACACACAGTCAAACCAGACTACTGAGTTGGAATTTTCTACCCAAGAGCAAAGAAAGGAACACACTCTGTTGTCAAACCGGTCAATGATGGACCAAAATATGGTATGAATGTAAGAAAACATTTTTTAATGTAGAACTAAAAGATGAAATAACTCAAATTATGATTTTTGGAGCTCAGTGGTGTACTGTAGGTGTTAACATGTGGCCTTGTGCCTCATTCTGTTTTTTGTCCCTGGACAAGGCATTTCATCCATATGCACTAAGGGATAAACCTATGATGCGTTTCTGCGGCATCTCTGCATCAAAGTTAAAAAACCTGTTACATATGTGTTTCAAAGTCTGATATCATGCAATAGTAACATGTACCATTGTGCATTGGGAGTCTTCTATTGTTTTGAGAACATAAATATAATTATGATAATCATAATGTCATAATGTCCAGATTGCTTTACTCTTGTCTGAATGATTTTATTATAAAATCTAGATCCATTTAAAAATTATAAATTGTGTCTACAGATATTGGCCACAATAAAATATTAACATCGGGCTCTCTGATTGATCATTTTATAAAATACTGTCTCTATCACTTTATCAATAACACTATATTTGCAGAGTATGTGGATTTCCTCAAGGATGCCAATTCTACAAGCTTTCCATGGAGGACTACAAAAGACTCACTTCTGCAGACCCAGCATTTTTCACCCCCAGTTCAAAGAAAAAAGAGGAGAGGAGCTTGTTTCAAGATACAAGCTGAATGAATGTTAATGCTGGTCACAATGATATTACCTCAGACCGTGTGTTTAAAAAATAAACATTATGATGCTGCATCGGATCAACTTTCATGAAGATCGAAGGGAAATACATGAATGATTTGGCTTGCTTGAATGAAATATTTTCTTGATTTATATTGTATTCAAATCAAACACTTTTTTAGGCATTTTGACAGTTCTACATTACTTATGTCAAGAAATTGAACTGAAAATTGTTTTTAATCATTTTCTTCATTTCGATAACACTGCACTGTCATAATCAGACTGCCATTTGAACATCTTTTTATTATTTGATCCTGTAACCATCACGATATCCGTACATGAACTGTTTTAGAAATGTATCATATTTATAGGTATATTATATTTAATCAACAAACATTCTGCAGGGATTTATGAACTGTGAACTTTTGTCATGTATGAGACAAGATTTTTGGCTGTGAAATAAAGTTTAAATCTTAAAACATAAATTCAATCTGCATTTTGAGTTTAAACATAGCCTGTTTCAATATTTATTAACTAGAAATAAAACTTTGAGTCTTCATAATCTGTAATGTCTATAATCAAGAAATGAAAGAAATTGTTAATTTCTAGCAATTCATGACAATATATTTTCAAACAGTCATTATTAATGACTTATCATGACACTTTTTTCAAGAATGTTTAGACATTCTATTGCAGTCAGTGTAATGTGTCCTATTAGAAGTTTACACATGTAAAATTTTTGCAACTTTAAAAAAAAACTAGTTTGTAGACCAGCATCAATAGTCCCTTTTATAATCTCTTATTGTGTAGGTTTAAATGTTAACCAGAGTCTGAGACCTAGTTTATTCATAACCGATCTTACAATATTCCTTTTTGGAAGTGGAATGAAGACTGTTTATAGATAATTTGGAAATAACTTAGTGAACGTTTGCTGATCTTGTGTCAACATTGTTATTGAGTTTTGATTATCGATCATATATTCATTTTTATGTAATGTAATGAATGTAATGACTTTAGAGAGCTGACATTTTATGTGCAGAATCTTTGGCCACGATGGGGATTTTTAATTCTAAATTTGATGACTCTGTGACTCAATATAGGGTCACAGGGGTCACAACATTCATAACCTATTTTCATCTTCTTCTCCAGTATCAAAAGGTCTAGAGCTGAAATGTTGTGCACAGACTCCTTGGTCAATGGGGATTCTAAATTGTAGATTTGGTGAGTCTGTGACCCCAAATTGGCTCACAGGGGTCACAACCTAAAAACGTATCTTCATCTTCTTCAGTAGGAAAAGCTCTAGTGGGCGGGATAGCGCAGTTGTTAGCGCGTTCGGCTTCGGATCAAGAGGTCCGGAGTTCGGATCATGCTAGGGGCATGGCAACTTTGTCTGCAGTAGAGAGCTGTTCTACACGCAGTAAGGTTTGGGTGCAATGCTACACTGAATTTCAGTGCAATACCACCCATGGCGTTGTGAGCTTTCTTCCTGCCATAATACTAGCAGCCGCGATATAAGTGAAATACTCTTGAAAGCGGCCTTAAACCCCAACTCGCCTCATCTCATGAAAAGCTCTAGAAAGCTGAATGGTGTGTACAGACTCATTGGCCACAACATAAAAACCTATTTTCATTTTCTTCTTCAGTTCCAAAAGGTCTAGAGAGCTGAAATGTTGTGGGCAGACTCCTTGGCTAATGGGGATTCTGAATTGTAGATTTGGTGACCCCATGTCCCCAAATATTGATTACAGGGTCACAACCTGCAACAAAACTATTTTAACAAGCTTTGAACTGTACTCTTGAGATTGTATGTACTCTTCACTTCAGTCAGTATAGAGACTAACAGAGGTAACCCCAAATATGTGAGTTCTAACACATGCTTTGAGAAAGAAAAATTAAGAATTGAGGGTTTAAAAAAACATTCAATGTAATATTTATTTAGTAAAACCATCTTTTTTGGATAACTCTCATATAAGTAATTATAAATATATTTTTATTATTATTTAAATGCTGTGAGCTGATCTATAATGTAAAAGCAACCTGTTCCTTTAAAAAGTATCTTGTAGTTAATATCATTCAATTTTAGGCACACCTTACAACATGACAATACTCATGTTTAATGTTATACAGATGTAATTTTTCATTTTCTGTCTCGCTGATTTTGTAACCAACTTTTTGACATATATGTACCGGAGCAGCGTTGAAATAAGCCCTTTTGGCTTGTTCGCCAATCCTATTTTCATGTTAATGAAATAAAATACGTTTAAACAATAATGTAAGAAGTAATACTGTTCTTCAGTTGCTAATTTTATGTTAAGATAATACTGTTGCTATTGATATTTAATTAACCATATTGTTTTACTTTTTTTCAAGTCAGAATTTAACATGAAATTTAAAAGTGCAATTTAAATGACTATCAAATAATTGTATGGCAATGTTTGAAACAATAATATAATTTGTTTAAGGGAATGTGATTTTGTATGTGATTGTAATGGATAAATTCCAAACTAAATAAGCCTTTTCTCTAACAACTTTGTTTTTCTTTATACTTCTTTTGTTTAAAAAAATACAGACTGAAAATATGTATTTTAATCTGAATATAAACGGGGGAAATGTATTTTAAAAATCTGAATTATTTTTGTTTAAATTAATCAGTCAAACTTTAAAGTTGAAAGTCAAGTAATGTAATGTAATGTTTCTTAACATAACATTTTTGCCTGAAGGTGTATACACTGTAACGAATATAACATATTCTTCTTTATTTAAATATGTTATTTGTTTGTACTTACCACGTAATTACTAAATGTCAATGATAATGTAAAATACAGGTATTTCAACTTTTAAATTTTTTGATTGAAAAACATATTAGATTTGAATCAACTTACTAGTACTTTTCCCAGTATACATCCATTCATCTGTTTTATCAACTTACTTATTCCATGTACATCAATCTCATCTGTTGTAAAAACATTCAACTGGCTTCCAATCACCTCGCTAATCCTTCATGCAGTCTCTGTTCATTCCACTCAATTAGCTATTAAACCTTTGACCATCAACTCTATTTATTGTATAAACAACTCATCTCCAATCTGTTGTAAAAACAATGTATTGTTTCCCCCTTATGTATCACTTGCACAAGTTAATACTTTTGTTAATAAAATGAATTGGATTGTTCTTTATGCTCCGTTGTCATTTCTATTTACATGTTCATTGTCAAGGTAGAAATCTCGTCATTGAGTGGATTTCTATTGTTTGTCAATACGACTATAGGTGTTAATGACCACTGCAGATCATACTTAGAATCCAGTACTGAGATTAAGCTGAATTCTGTTTGTGGGAGAAATAATGCGGAAGTACCGCTAATAATAAAGTTAAAGTTGCAGCAAAAATAAGGATATATGGTTGCGGAAATGCAATGGAAATCATCCAGATTTATTATAGTTGCGGAAACGCAATGGAAATCATTTGGATCTATGGTTGCGGAAATGCAATGGAAATCATCCAGATGTATAGTTGCGGAAATGTAATGGAAATCATCCAAATTTATAGTTGCGGAAATGCAATGGAAATCATCCAGATTTATTCTAGTTGCGGAAATGCAGTGGAAATGTTATGTTTTTATTAATGCTGAAATGCTGCGGAAATCATGAGGATTATAATGAATGAATTTCTGTTTGCGGAAATCTGACAGAAAGTGGGTAACTGAAACCTGGCGGAAATCTTCCGGAGAATGGTTCATTATTCATTTCCGCACTTGCGGAAATGAACAAGAAATTTGCGGAAACGTAACAGAAACTATATGTAAAGTGAAATTTCCGTCACATTTCCGCAATATTTCTACCTTGCGGAAATGAAGTTATTTTTGCTGTGCCAATTATCCTGTTTTATGTCTTATGTCTAATGACAAAATCTCTTAAAATCTGTCTGCTAGTATTCGGACCAGGAACCTAAATAGCTGCAGCTTTTTAACAGACGCCTTACCATATGCATTCCCTTAAGCACACGGCTAATGACATTAAACAAAACTATAAAATCTATTCGTCTAGACTTGATCTCTTCAGGCATATAGAAAGTACAAATTGTATGAAGATATTTTGACATTTGGCATTTACAAATAGTTTCTAATGAACTTTAGTTGTAGACATATTGTGTTGGAGAACTGAAAGTTTGATCTTATACTCTATATGTTGAAATGTTTGGAAATGCAAATAACTAACTTTAATAAATAACTTTTTTTGACAGTTTCTATTGCGAACATGTTGTTAAGAAATGGACTGATTTAATCTCAATAGCAATATCAAATGTAAAACTGATATAAACCTAGAACCAAATATATCACACATTATGTTTGGCTACAAAGACAAAATAAATGATGTTATAAATTTGATCTTTATTATTACCAAACATTTTATACACCTGCAAATGTGAAAAAAGAAAACCGCATATATATAAATGGCATTAAATCAGTCCTCAAGGACACTTATAACGTCAGTAAGCAGATTCTCTACACTGAATGTAGATATGAAAAATGTATGTCCTTTTGGTCTTCATGCCACAGTCTTTGTACGTACTTATTCACTGTATTGTTATGTTGTAATGGAAATGCATACCATGAAAACCAACCATGCCAACCTGAATGCAGTAATCGACATTTTGGAGAAATGTACATTGCTCATTGATGACATTGATGAAACTGTCACTCAATTCACCGAAGCTATATACAGTGCAGTAGACAGTATGAAACGTTACAGGAAAACTAGATTCGCACACACCGAACCCTGGTTTGACAAAGAATGTACATTCTACAGATCGGAAAGGGAGCGATTCTTAAGAATGTTTCGTTGTGATAAAAATGACATTAGCCTTACTAACTTTATTCAAGCTAGAAATACTTACACATCCCTACTGAGAAAGAAGAAGAAAGCATATTTTGAACACATGAGTGATAAAATATCAACAAACCTCAATGATAGTAAATCATTTTGGTCAACTTTAAAAGGATTGTCTCACAACGCTACTAAACGTGTTCCTAGGATAACTATTGAAGACTGGGCTGAACATTTCAATAACTTATTTTTATCAGATGATGGAATTGTTTTAGACACTGATGACAGCGATAATGACTGTGACAACTGTGATGATATGACACGGTTTATCCTTGACTCTCCTATCACACAAGATGAGATTATATTTGCAATTGAAAAACTGAAATGTGGCAAATCATCTGGCCTTGATTTATTGATTTCGGAATTCTTTAAATATACAACAGATATACTTGTACCTTATCTAACAGTGCTTTTCAATGTTATGTTCGAACATGCTTACTTTCCAGAATCTTGGTCGGAAGCTGTCATTATTCCTATATATAAAAGTGGTGATATCCACACTCCGTCTAATTATAGAGGTATCTCTCTCCTTAGTGTTTTTAGTAAGCTATATGTGTCTGTTCTAAACAGGAGGTTAACTTACTGGTGTGACGCTTATGGTAAAATAGCAGAGTCTCAGGCCGGGTTTCGTCAGGACTATTCAACAATAGATAATATATTTATTCTTCAGTCAATCATCCAACGATATCTAAGTAAACAAAAGGTTAATATTTACTGTCTTTTCGTTGATTTTGCAAAGGCATTTGATAGTGTCAAGCGTTTAAAACTATGGTCAGTTCTAAAATCAAAAGGTGTCTCTCCAAAAATGGTTAATTCAATACAGTCTATTTATACATCAGTCAAGGCTTGTGTTAAATTTGATAATGTCTTATCAGGTTTTTTCTCGTGTGATCGTGGCGTCCGTCAGGGTTGTGTACTTAGTCCCTTGTTGTTTTCAATTTTCATCAATGAGTTGGCTGTTGTTATCGAACAGAGTTCAGGGCCAGGCATTCAGCTTCATCCCGATGTTATTCAGGTGTTTCTTCTTCTTTTTGCTGATGACATAGCTCTTATATCTGATACTATAGGAGGTTTGCAGAAACGTATCAATGTTTTAGAGAAATTTTGTAAAGAATATGGACTTGAAGTAAATTTGTGTAAGACTAAAATTGTTGTTTTTCAGAAAGGTGGCTCTTTATCAAAACGAGAAAGATGGTTCTTCAATGGTAAGGAATTGGAATCTGTATCTTCATATAAATACCTGGGTGTAATTCTCACTAGAGGTCTATCTTGGTCCAGTCATTGTTCAAATGCAGCTTTGCAAGGTAAAAAGGTTTTTTTCGGTGTTCTTAAAATATTAAGTAAGCTTGGGGATATATCATATGAATTGTATTTTAAAATATTTGATATGAAAATAGCTCCTATTCTGCTTTACGGTTCCGAAGTCTGGGGGTTCTGGCAGAATGATTTTATGGAATCGGTACATACTTTAGCTTGCAAACGATATTTAGGCGTTAAGATTTCTACCCCAAATAATATAGCTAGAGGCGAATGTGGACGTTACCCTCTCTTTTTAACTGCATACAAAAAGGCAATAACATATTGGCTTAAATTATTATCTATGCCCGATAACCGCCATCCTAAGAAATGTTACTACATGATGTTAAGGGCTTTAGAACATAATAAAATTAATTGGGCTTCGAAGTGTCGGGATCTGTTGAACAGTTTAGGCTTTGGTTATGTCTGGGAACAGCAATTTGTTAGTCTTCCTACGTCGTTCTTATCCGAGTTTATGAGTCGGTTGAAATGTATTCATGAGCAGAATTGGCATAGCTCCCTTCAAATTGGTACCAAATCTATCGCTTATTCTTATTTCAAACTATCATTTTCAAAGGAATTATACTTAAGTGCAGTTAATATCAAGAAGTTTAGAGTAGCTATTGCTCAATTGAGATGTTTTTCACATCATTTACGTATCGAAACCGGAAGGCATTTTAATATGAATAGATATGATAGACTGTGTTTACAATGTAATGAAGGTTATATTGAGGATGAGTACCATTTTCTCCTTGTATGTTCCAAATTCCACCAACTCCGTTCTAAATATTTACCTCAGATATATTGTACAAATCCAAATGAAGATAAATTCAAATTTCTCATATTGACATCAGATTGTAAACTTATTAATAACTTAGCATGTTTTATTTATCATGCAATGTACCAAAGATGTTAAAGCTGAAAACCTTTTATTGTATACACACCAGTTTGTCATGTACAATCCAACATATGTAGTTATGGGCCGATGGCCTACACTTCTGAAATAAACAAATTGAATGCACAATGTATAACATGTTGAAAATATCTGCTCTATGACTCTGTATGGTACTGACAAAAAAAGAAATAAAGTGATAAAAAAAAAATCTCAATCATTATAAATTTAAGTCATCGTGAACTTATGTTGAAGATGAGTAATTTATTGTTCGAACGTTTTATACCATGTTGTGTTAATGATTAAAATGTTGCGATGAGTATAAACATTGAGGCTTATCCAATTTATACATATTTTTATATTTGAATTATGCGCAAGATATTTTTTAAATATTATGAAAGTGAGTGCTGTAAAACAAAATTCGTCTTGGAGAAGGGCTGAGCACGTTTTCTAATTGCAATAAAGACATTTGATGGAAAAAAGAAATGTTACCAATTGCAAGACACTCCTCCTCAATCAATAGATATAGTTCTTAAACGATTGGTTATGGTTCGGCTAAGGAACAGGAATCATTTTCCATCCTCGAAGTATGCAAATGTTTTCACATTTAATGTCCGCAGGCAGTTTTCGTTTTAAAAGTGACATCATTTTTTACAACGACAGTATTGATATGTTGTATTAATCCTTAAAAAACATATACAAATTATTTAAAACGTGTGTGTTAACATATTGTCCAGCTAAGATTAGATTTGATTAAGGTAAACGTTGAGAGTATTACGAGTGTTATCGCGTTGGCAGTAAAAATAATGCACTTGAGTTAAACACTAATTAAAAAAGTACCTGGTACTTCTTATATTTTAACAATAATAAAACATAAACTTTACTTTACATACCCCAATTTTACATTTTATCGTAAGGGGAAGGTGCTTGGGATAATAATACATTCATCATTCAATATATATTGCATTTTCAATTTGCCTGCCTAAAAATTACTATATTTAATTTATTCAATGACAGATTTGCACAATCAAATCCAACTATAAATATCTGTAAATCTTTGCAGCCCATTCCGTAATTGGATAGACACAAATTAAGCAGAATTAATGTCAGGCATAACCACTGACAATGTCTAACTATAGTCAGCTAATGGGGAACAGCGTTCTCGTAGCACATGTGACCCTTTACGCCTGTCTCATAATGGGAAAATTAATTGTCATTTAGTAGAACGTGTTGTGGGTGTGGCAAGGCAGCTGTCCCGGAGAAGCATTGTTCACTATATTTCTAGCTCATCTTGCCTGAGAGCCCCGGCTGGTGAGCTTATGAAATGACACGGAGTCTTTTCGTTTTTTCCCCGAACAACTGCGTCTATAAACTTCTTGTCCAATGAAAATCATGAATTATTTCCTGACTCTGTGGCAGCTATTTTCATCTTCTTCGCCTGTTCGAAAAGCCATAGAAAGCTGAAACCTTGCGTACAGACGTATAAGCAAATATGGATGTGCCATGCCCTAAATACCAAAATCTTACCCTCATTCGGTAACGCCGATGCTATATAGGCAAGATAAGACGGGGCTGCTATCAGTTTTTATGTAGTTTCGGCAACCGCGGAGGCCGGCGGGTTTTCTTTTGACTATAACTTTTTTTTCCAAAAACGTTTTAAGAACTCATCTACATAACTTCTTACTTATACCCCTTGTGAATTTTTTGGCATTTTCCAATCGAGATATAGAAAAACTAATATTAGGAAAGGGTCTCGCTGAAGGTCACAACGGGATCGTGACCTAAGCATGATTTTGCGAATATGCCTTATCTCAACTATGTACAGAACTTGATTGTTATACCCAGTGAAAAGTGATCATTGATTGTGCGACCTTGCAGGTCAAAAGTCAATGTTACGAGATATGGTCAAGGTCA
This sequence comes from Gibbula magus, assembly GCA_936450465.1. Classification (NCBI taxonomy): domain Eukaryota; kingdom Metazoa; phylum Mollusca; class Gastropoda; order Trochida; family Trochidae; genus Gibbula; species Gibbula magus. The sequence continues at coordinate 52,633,237 of OW388297.1, forward strand.
CATGTTTAAGCATGCATTGGTGAATATGCCTTATTTTAACTGTTAACACTTTATTACATGGTTGTTTTGCACAATGACAAGTGTCATTGATTGTGTGACCTTGAAGATCAAAGGTCAAACTGACAATATATTGGTTCAGGTCATGTTTAACACTTTGATCAATTTTAAAACAATAAGTTATACCCCCCTTGGAATTCTTTTCTCATGATCCTAAGAACGATGGGTGAACCTCTTCTGCAAACGCTTAACATGTTAATCTAGAATATGCATCACTGTGCTTATTTTTGTCTTTAGCTATATATTTACTTTGTTACCTTTGTTACAAGCAGAACGAGTTCTTCTCTAATGTCAAATCAACGGATATGAGTATGTCCTGGTTGTTGAATCTAGCTTTCCAAATATTAGGCGCCTTGAGTAGGTCAAATGTGTGTATGTTTTATATGTGATATGTTTATAATATATCAGTTATGAGGATATCAGATATCAGAAAAGAAAGTTTGTTGTCTTTGCGAACTTTCTATCAGTCAGGCTTCTTTGACAATATACTGGCCATAACCTGTGTTATAAATATTTTTTAACTTTTGCGACGTTAAGTAAGAGCAACGGCTTACACCGTTATCAAGATGCAGTTCGTAATTTTCACTATTAATGTCCGGGTTTTGTAAAGCTAAGTATATTTTTTCAATCTTTGTCTGAGAACAGAAGTGAAATGTTGGCATCCTTACAGCTTTAGCATGATCATATTTATTTTACTTTTACAAATTGTTAGATTGTTCCGTTGAAGTTCCTGGCATTTCACAATTCCTATTAATCCACCTTCCGGTGTTTCTTTTACTTAAACTAAACTGAAACGATGTGAAACACATCAACACATATTTGTCAGTCTGCAACAACGTCAATCTCATTGAAATTAGATCGAACCTAACACTCGTTTCGCAGCGAGGTACGAGTGTTAGGTTCGATCTGATTTCAATGAGATTTCAACAACGTCGACCTTAGAACTTAGAACATCAAACTGTTTATGTTCCCCTTGTTATGCCTGTCTCTGAGAACAAATGTTTTATTTTGATTGTTCATATGCAAGTATCACTGCAGTAATACTTCATTCTACATGCTGTTAATGTCATCATAATTTCTTTTTTAATATTGAAAATATGTATTACAATTCATCTGACTTAAAACACTTAAAGTTCTTAGTTCATTAGATTATTATTTCATTACTACACATTTTCAGCAAACATTTTTACAATAAAAACTATCATACTAATGGTCCTCTGTCATTTCAACAAGACATGTTATCGCGATAAAACATTGTCTTGTAATCAGATAATCGAATACAAAAAAATCATCTAAATTTTGCAAACTGTTCTGTTGGTCAATTGGTCAAATCAAAACCATCTACAGAAAAGAAAAGAAACTGTCCCCACAGATCCAGTCTTGTGACGAAAACAAAAGGATAGGATGAATGAGATTCTTATTTTGAATTGATACTTTTGCAAACTAATTCGATGATCAACATATAATCTTAACATTCCCTGTCACAATGTTCACCTTTGTATTACAGAGACACATACTATTATTTACTGAATACAACGTCAGACACGTTCACTGATCAGCATCGATGGACACGCAGCATATGAGACACTGGGGAACCATATTAACTAACTAGCAAAGATTATTCATGGAAACGTTCCTTCTGTCATGACATAAGATTATTTTTATTAACTGTTTATTCTATAAGGTATAATATGTTATTCTTTCCTTAGAAACATAGCGAAGGCAAATCCGTTCGTATATGAGGATGACAAGAAACAAGGCTATTAGTTCTTGGTTCTATTTAAAATCATTCTGCTCCATAAGAATATTTCTATCCGCTACGCTACTACAATAATCTGTTAATAATAAGTTGTAACTGTTCTGGTTTAAAACACATATTTTAAGATTGATTTGACATCATTTGGTCTTGATGATTTAGGATACAAGATAAAAAAAGGTTATAATGTTGGTTAATACTTTATAACATCCAGAAATCTGGAGCTGAAGCTAAGCCTTACTGCACGCATTCTTTTTTTAATTATGTTATTTGCCTGTTTAATGAACATACAATATTAAGGCCTCTTTACTGAACAACACTGTCTTATTATATATAGTTATATAGTAATACCAACGATTCCGTCCGTCCGTCCTTCCGTCCGAAGACAATTTCTGTCTGATCGATTACAGAAAACTATTCATCTCATCCTTTTCAAATTTGGCACATGTTTTCTTCACCATTAGGAGAGGTGCAGTGCAAAATTTACACGATTTGGTGATTTTCTTTTTACTTCGTCAGATAGAATGAATGAAGCTATGTCTGTGTTGTGATTTGTTGACTTTATCATATTCTTTTTCATGTAACTTTCATCAAAAGCTACTTCTGTGTTCTTGTTGATTTTACTATTTTATATTTCCACTGGTTATATTTTGGAAAAAGTTAAATTTGATTTCCTTTCACCTGCTGTATTGCCCTCACTGTGCTTACAGGGGTGTGCTTCCATGTATCTCTTGTTTCAAGTCACTCGAATGAATCATTATGATGACTTAATTTACAAAATAAGGTGAAATAAGTGGTAATGGCAGTAGTGTATTATGTTAACCCTACCTTTTCAAGTTACTATTATTCCTACATTTACTTAAACCACCTTTTTTACATGAATATACTTGTCCTACCCTTTTCACAAATACTTTAATCTTAGCAATTACATGTCAAAGCTTATGTGCAGAGACCTCTTTCTATAAGTAAAATAAACATTTCAAACTTTAACAGTAGGGGGTATTAGTGAACCACGCTTTTTTCCTTGTTCAAACAATTATGCATACGTTTATCCAAGAAGGCATTATTGACGTGAGGATATAAACAAAGTATAAAAAATATAATAAATTGTCATGTTTATGAACTATCTTCTGGTTACAAGATTGTAAATTAGACGCATCAACGCACATCAAATGAGTATCACATGATGCGTATTAAACACTTGGATAATCAATCTGAACAAATCTCAAAAGGCCTTAAGCGGAAGTGTCACTAAGTGCCAAAATATCGATTACTCGAGCAAAAATATCCAATATCATTATAAATCAGAAGTGTCAATCAGTGTAATTGCAAATCGATTAGAAAAACATGGACAGGATATTAAAACCAACTTAACCCTTTCATCCCTACACATCTAAAATTAGGCACATAAACGTATTAACATTTAGGGTTCTAAGAATGTCATGTGTTAACCAGAAATGAATTGTTCAATAATTGCCACATTTATCAAATTATGTATGCTTTACATGTTGTTTCTAAAGAACGATTTTGGTCATGATAACTTATCTGTACTATATTATTCGGTGCGATAAACATGAGTAATGCATAACAGTATAATTGTCAATAATAATACCGTACTTCTCACCATTAAAATGTATGCTTTACAAAAGAAGCTTTTCCCAAAATGATAAAACATTATCCTACAATGTATATTACTGAATGTCCTTTGCGTTTCCTGATTATGGATTAATTGAGGTTTATATTGTAAATACTTGAATTTGAAGAGAGGAGTGTAACAAAATATTGAATTCAGTAAAGATGGAACTTTAGTTAGTTAGTACACGATATCATAAGTTACTTTAAAAATCATAATTATAGTCTAATGAATTTGCGGTCAAATAAAGGTCATTTATTCATATTTAGAACATGTTCCATATTTCTAATTGAAATGGAATGTAATCAATATCATATTATTGTGTTAGTATTTAATCATATTTGAATCACTATGACAGCACAGAATGTTGTTCAGAATATAAGTATATAATATATAGTATAATTATCTCGATATCATTTTAAAATTTATTTTTCAAGTATAATTGTTTTTTAAATCCACATGCATCTTATAAATGAACCAAGGGAGAAAAAGTTGTGGGGATAAAATACAACTGTTCATCGACAGATAGACATATTATATGTAGAATTAATAAATTTTAAAAATGGTAAAGGTCATGTTTGTGTAATTTTCATTTCTTACCCCTGTCTTCATTAAACAAATATATTATCTTAAAGTTAACCACAGTCGCCAATTAATTCATTCAAACTACTGCAGATAAGTATTATCATATCGTGCCAAAGTCAAATGAATCTGATTTCTTTTAAGATATTGAATTATTCGAATCCAACTGCAGTGTGTATTTTCTTATGCCTGGCAGTTTATGTAATTGATACGGCGTGGTGCCTTTTAATCGCAATTACAAATTTATGATTACTTTGTACTTGGTGGAACTGTTGAACTACGAACTTCCAGATTTAGCAAAATGAAGTCTTATGTACATGAACCCTGACCTTCACTGAACTAACAAATCACGTAATATCAGTATTTGTAAAGCAACAAGCAGCCGGTGCAGAACGTGTTTGATCTTGTTAAGCTTTTTCATTCACCAGAGAAATCTATGATTAGCTCAATCTAAAGAGTGTGCAATGTTACATTTTAGCTTGCAAGTTGAGGGGGAGGTATTTATCATGGTGTAGGTCGTTATGATTCATCATTAAACATATGTGACCATTTCACATTACCTAATGTGATTACCTAATGTACATTTCCAGATTTCTTTTTACATAACTGTATCACTTGAAGAATTCAATATTTTCGTCATTTTTTCTCATTTCCATTTACTGTTTAAAATTCACTTCTATAACAACTTATTTGTGTATTTTGTATTTAAAGTATAATATTACTCCTTCATCAAAACACAAAGGGTCAGCTCATTGTGAGTACACCTCACGGGAGTGAACCCTGGAACAAATCACTGGGTTAAAGGAGTATCAGAGGATGCGCAGACAGTAGCAACATTTCCATCTCATCACTCCATTGAACATTGCACCTTATTGTGTTTAAACCATTTGTATACAGGTCCGAGCAGATCAACAGCATGAAAGGAAATGAGCAATATCAATATTTACTAACCACTTTGCAAACGCATTTGATACAGAACGTAATGACAGCCACACCTCAACAAACTGTTCACTGTTTCTACCTTTTATACATTCTCTTCCCACAGAGGTTACTCCATACAGATTTCCGATCCTAACCTTTGTTCTTTTTCGCTTTAAATCGAGAGCAGAAGCAAACTCCACTAGGGTAGGAAAGCGGAAACTCGTACTCTTGGACATAAGTTGACTATTGTGTTTATGTTTTCTCAGAATTTGCTAAAACAGGGGTTATATAATCAATAAAGAACATCATACTTGCGCATTTAGATCATTTGTATTGAGCGAGAAGATGTCAAAGAATCAATGGGATCGAAGATTTCCTTGGATGAACGACAACAACAAAGTAGCTGTTCACATTCATTTACATTTTAGATTTGTTTAAAGGGAAAGAATAATGAACCTGCTTACACCATTAGTAAATGCCAGGTTGACAACAGCGTATTCCATTGTATGTGATGTTTGTGTGCAACATAAGAAGTGTTGTCTTCATCAACTCTTCATATCAGGTTGTACTGGAGTCTTTCCCGATAACTAAAACTGAAAAGGTTTTATCAAGAGTAGAACTTAAAATTCTCGACCCAAGAATTATACATGTGTATAATCAATTCAATTGTCAATGAATAAACTAAACTAGGCTTGTCGCGTCAATAATTAGGTCTTCAAGACCTCTGCTTGACATACAGTCTCATGTTCAACTTGAATTCCACTTACCTTTTCAGTTTCTCTGCTTTAAGATGATGCATCAATCATGTCTATATCTTCAGTCGTTTTGGAACAAACCTTCTCCAAATAAAATACCCGTCTAAAATTCAAAATCATAAATTATGTCGTGAATCAAAAGAGCATCAACACCATGTGACCTACGAATCCCCATTTACAGTTTTGCGCATCATTTTTTTCAATTCTCTATCAGGATTTAAATATTTTGCCTATGGATACTTCTCTCTTATTTCATAGTAAATGTTTAATAATATGAAAGTGTATTTTACCCTTAAAATTCCCGGCTGCTGACTACATGCAATAACACAGTTTTGATTGAGGGAACGGCTCGTGCAAGTTGTGTTTTATGTAATGATACAGTGTATTTATGCAGACCACGAAATTAATACAGAATATTCTTAAAATTTCACAACTTCTAGAACCTACATGTGTCCTTAAATAAGTATCATATATATACTGAATCATGTAGAACGATGGTATGGCGTCATAACTGCAATATACATGTGAGAAATACCAAATATCTCTTTGTTAAAGATCTAATATGACTGTCTGGCACAATTGATTTAAACATTCATGGGGTATCCATTCACTTGTCTTTACATCAGTTATGCACAACCGCCCAAGTTCTATTCTTTTTAAAAGGAAGCATTTTACAATATTTGTTCATAAATAATTATCAGACCCACTGAATTGAAAAAATGGTTATGGGTATGTCTTAACAGATGTGTCTATAGGTCTCTAGGTACAAGATGAACAACAACTCACTCACATTTCATCTTTAGGCGAGTAGAGTGACGATGATTTGCTTCACACAATTTATGATTTTGTTTTTGAACTTCTTGAACTTATATTTGTGCCAAGAGTGTACTAACTTCTTTCTGAACTATGAGATGGTTAAATATTTTGAAAATACTTTAATTTCGGACCTCTCACTTTGGAGTAAATCTGGAATTGAGCATTCAGCCTCATGTGCTGTTATGTGCAATGATGATGCGGACTGTGTCTCCTTCTTCTACAACACTCATAGTGGTGTGTGTACTGCCCACTCCGTCCAGTTCTACTCAACAGAGCCAAGCATTGCAGATCCAGGATCTCTCTACTACACATTGCCTATAGGTAGGTTCTTTGTAAGGCATATATCTCCTTGTGGTCCACAGAACCATGTACACTTTAATAGCTAATCCTACATCTCCACTACATATTGCCTAAAGGTATATGTTCCTTGTGAGACCTATACCATATTGCGATCTACAGAACCAAATACTGCAGCTCCTGGATCCCTGTACTACACGGTGCCAATAGGCAGGTTCCTTGTTAGACACATATACCCCCGAGGTCAACAAAGAAAATATACGCTCATGGTTGACATTACCAGATAATCCCTGTACTGCACAGTGTATATCGGTAGGTAGGTTCCTTGTAAGGCAAATATATTGTTAGGGTTGACAGTACGAGGTAATGGATCTCCTCGATCTCTGTACTACACGTTGCCTATCGGAAGGTTCCTTGTAAGACAAATAGACTTTTAGGGTTGACAGTACGAGGCAACGGATCTCCTGGAACTCTGTGCTACACAGTGTTTATAGGTTGGTTCCTCTTTAGACAAATATGCGCTTAAGGTTGACAGTACCAGATAATGGAGCTCCTGAATCTCAATACTACAAATGGCCTACTGTTTAAGTAGTTCCTTGGAAGACAAATATACACTTAGGTTTAACCTACGACAAAATGGAGCTCCTAGGTCTGTATACTACAACTTGCCTATCGGTAGGTTCCTTGTTAGACAAATATAGCTTACTGTTTACAGTACGACGATATGGAGCTCCTTGATCCCTCCGTACTGAACAGTGCCTATCGGTAGGTATTGTATTAGACTTATGTACCAATCCCTTCCACAGAAGTACGAAATGCATATCCTGGATCTTGCTTTATTGATAGATAAAACGGTTCGAAAACAGCTTGATTGAAAATAGATACAAGTATCAATAAAACAATTCAGTTTCCAAAGGCTTTGCGCTGTGGTACGTACTCAAACATGACTGCCATCGAATTAAACAGAAACATATCTAGTCACAAGGTTTGCAATCTATAAATAATAAAGACCTAACTCTCAAAGTGAGAAAACTCCATTTCAAACAAACGATTCTTCAAATCATGTACTGCTGTTGTTCGTTGTTCTATTCGTTGATTCTGAATACATGCGCAAATCAATCAATGAACAATGGACGATCTATGGACATTCAACCTTTTTATTTCAATAAACGTTTTGTTTCGATGCAGAAACTTAGCTTGCAGCTTTATCAAGCAAATTATAGCTCCCTTATTAGTATATATATATATATATATATATATATATATATATATATATATATATACACTCAGTACTAATAATGATAAACAATTTCGCTACATACATAATTATTTGTCAGTATCAATCAATCTTCATTCAATACTTAAAGGACACAGGCCTATATTACATTTAGTGAAAACAAAATGTACACATGTGTACAATACATGTAACAGCATAACACACCACTTCACATATATCTGTCATTTGACATCTATTCATGTTACATATAATATCTATCATATCATTTCACATCTAATGACGTCATACATTATATTGTCATATCATATATATCACATCCCAACATATATTACATTATTTCAGTAAATCCTGTCTGTACAAGGAGGCATAAGAAATGAACATAGACATATTTTGTAGAACATTACTATTTGTGTTCGATGGCAGGGTAGAAGATTTCATAATATTTGGGTATTTATGATAATATGCTTGTAGATATGTTTCTCTAAGATGTTAATACACAGGGCATACACTTAAAAATGGTATTCGTTTTCTATTACATCTAAGCGACAGAGCTTACAGATTCGTTTTTCACGAGTAATTTATATACATTTGTTTATATTCATGACTGTAAACATGATTCCACCAAGGGAATATTTCCCGTAATAATTGAAACTTTGGTGTGTCTTCCCTTTTTACGATCTTCTCAAATATAATGTCTTGATCCGAGTTTTTTTCTGTGAGATAGGACGCCGCTTTTCCATATATTGTTTTATTTCTCTGCCTGGTGTAGAAATATATGTAATCAATTATCTTTAATTGGTTAAAGTCAAAGATTTCAGTGAAAAATGCTTTTCACATATCTTTAAACTCACATTTTTTAAGACTTCACTCGGTAATCCATTTTACATTTTATTATTGATTTAAGAACATTTGTATGTGACCAGGTTCTTCGGTGGGATTTTCACGCTTCATTTTCCCTAGCTGTTCCTAATCGATAGAATGAGTCGGTAACTTTGTCAGCAACGCTCCACTTAGGTCATCAATATTGCTGTTTGTTTCATGGAGGTAGAATCCTTTGTTCCTGTGATTACTTTTCTATCCGTCATTACCTGTCATCAATAACGACAGAGCTTATTAGGTTATTAATGTATCTTTTCTTCTCTGACAGGGAGCGGGATAGCGCAGTGGTTAGCGCGTTCGGCTTCGGAACAAGAGGTCCTGGGTTAGGCAACTTTGTCTGCTGTAGAGAACTGTTCTACACGCAGTAAGGTTTGGGTGCAATGCTACGCTGAATTTCAGCGTAGTACCACCCATGGTTCGCTAGTTCCAGCCGATGCTCGCAGGTTTCTTAGCAATGCATAGCCACATGGTGTTGCAGGCTTTCTCCCTGCCATAGTACTGGCAGCCGCGATATAAGTAAAATACTCTTGAAAGCGGCGTTAAACCCCAACTCACCTCACCTCACCTCTTAGACTTCTGACAATTTGTAGATTTCTTAACTTCATCAGAGCATAGCATCCCGTCTGTCCTAATTTGTATTCATTTGATTATCTCGCAACACCGTCACTGTAAGGGTAATAAATGAGCTTTGTCGTTCCGCCCAAACCTATCTTTCCCTGCTTATAAACTCACTGGTATCCAATGTCAAGCTGTTCTAGAGAGTATCCTATTCCTTGTCTTCCGACTTTTTTCTCAAATTTTCCATTTATTGTTTAAGATTATACAATATACTGTTACGTTAGAGCATAAACATCTCATTACACAACCTTATCCTTATCGACGAAACGGTGACGGTGCGACCTATACAGCGACAATTTCGTGGAACGTTTCAATGCTAGAGGAGATATGTCGGTCTCATGCATTTTTTAGGGTTCAGACAGCAAAATGGTTGACCACTTCACATCATTGTAGCATATTTGAACCTCGACTTTGAGTGTTTAGGTATCGGTACCTCTATCAGATCTCTTGAACTACTTTCGAGCAGCCATTTTAATTAGAACACCTCAAAATGGCCGATAAATGGGAAATGGACTCACGTGGCTAAACTGAACCATGTACAATCGTTTCAAAACTATTTTCGTTAATTAAGAAGTATCATTTAGCCATTGGTAACAATTATTCATCTTTTAGTGAGATCATTTCATTTTAACCTTAATGTGTCAATGCTATTCACATGTATATATGTCAGTGCTAGCTCTTAAATTCGATCTTCTCCATCATGTTCTATGTACAACTAGGCCAGTATCAAGGCAACTTCCAAACTTCTTACCAGTCTGCATTACTGGCTGATTTAAGCCTTGCAGTATTTCCCTCGCTTTGTTGTGCCTTGATAGTGAATCGCTGCACCAGATATGCATAGCGGGCCTGGATTTCTAAGCACAAATTTCTTAAGGAAATACTGCAAGGCCTAAATCAGCCAGTAATGGAGACTGGCAGGAGTTATGCCTTGCATTGGGAAGTTGGTATCAAGGACGCGTAGAAAGCGTGTAGAAAAACCAAAGACAGTAACGCAGTGTGCAAGTTTGTACAGGGCTACTAAACATGATAAAAACAAGAATCGGAAAGAAAAAGCCTAGGTAATTTACACAAAATAAATGTATGAACTATGTCCAGTGTATATTTGGCAAAAACTTTCGGAAACCTGTGAAAAAGCAATTATCTATTTCATTCTTTAATTATAAACCATCCTGAAATCAAAATTATATTAATTACACAATGATCAGTATTGAACTGTGCAGCTATTTTTTAAAAATACAATCAGTATATTTATGATAAAAAATACTGTTGTTATTTTTTCATAATGTCGATTATAGTCAAATGTGAATTCACATATATGTTATGTAAATAAAAGCCTATCTTTCTTGTTAATAATTAGTCCTCCAATGATTTTCATAAGAAACGGAAATTTCATACTAAATTTGTTTTGTTTTCTATAAACACACAACAGTATTTGTCAATGTAAAACGCACTTGTTAGAACATTAGGAAATAAGTAATTATCAAAGTTTGCTACAACTTAAGTTAACTCACATTTAAAGGCGTTGTGGCAAGCACGTTTTGCTTAGTGAAATTAAGTGATATCACGAAGAGGTACCTCAGACTCAGAATAGAGATTTAATTCTGATGAAATGATAATTCATCTTGTTGTCAGAGCTCTAAAATCGTATCAGGTCTACAAATCTACCTCTCACACTGATGAGTTCCATACCAATGTCGCTTTAGCACGATAATTTTGGACGTGACATTCCTGAAGTGGGTCAGTTCTGGGCCAGTGTGTAATTTTAATAGAATCTGTACAGAGCCTGTTCTTGGCCATTACAATTCTTCCGTAAATGGGCGGATTCAGTTTAACACATTATTTACCGTTAGTGTCTTAGTGTTAGTCTTTATCAACTTCACATGTCAGTTCTACACCAGTACTGGCACAGTACAGGCATGTTAGCTGGGTTGTAAAGTATTATATAAAGGAAAACGTCATCTTAAAAGTTCAAATTCAAACTGTCAATTTCCAGTTCGCCGTTTCACAAAGACCTCCTAAATTTAGGCGGTCGTAGCATATACGACCTAGTTAGGACCTTCATACGACCGTTTTACAACGGGGTCGTATCCATGGACTTAAATCCATGTCGTAAATTATTTGTGAGGTACTGGTTGCATAGCAACATATGATTTTGGGAGGACGGACACCGTTGCATTTATTTATTTATTTATTTTTCTTCCAAATGTTCCTGATTTCATTATTTATGTTTGGAGGCTAGTGACTTGGCCGCCATGTTGTTATGCTTTACGATGTCCTAAACAATTTACGACAGGTCAATCGAGGTCCTAAATTGTGAGCTCTTTACGAAGCAGTGTAAATTTAGGAGGTCCTTGTGAAATGGTTAAACAATGTAAGAGGTGGTGTACGACCTGCTTTACGAGGTCGTACTGGTAAGAGGTCTTTGTGATACGGGCTACAGGTTGACGATTAGATATTTTGTCTTATAAAGCAACCCATAACTTTAAATGAATTACTACATTACTAAATCATACGATAGATTGACTAAACTATATTTGTGAGTACTAAATTTCTTTTCTTGTTTTGATATTTTTACAACGTGCAAGTCAACCACACTGTTTTGCACGGTGAAAATGAAGGGCTCATTATTTGAGATGTTTTTCTAATGAGCGGGACGTTTCCGCTTGTTCAATATCTGTGGTTGAATCATCTATACAATTTTTTTTATATCTTTCAATGAGATAAATATTTGGCAATTTTCCTCTTATATTATCAGCATACTCAACAAACACATGCTATTATCAGCATGTAAATCAATATGAAAGTAAACATATTAGTTCTGTATTTAGAAAATATCAGCATACATAATGCCAGTTTCATCTGACGTGTTCACAGATAGAAGGGACTGTGCTGAGATACTAAGCAATGACGCCAGTTCCAAAGACGGAGTGTACATTATCAATCCTCTCGATGCTAAAGGACACTTCAAGGTCTACTGCGATATGACGACTGATGGTGGCGGATGGACGGTAAGTGTTGAAGTGTCAAAACTAATCTTTCCAAACCATACTGTTTGCTGAGGATACAAACTATCTTAAAATTTAATATAAACAGATTAAACATGTATTATTACACACATGTGAGTGAGAACACTTCGAGATATTTTGGGTATGCAACGTATGATAGATACTGCGAGTGACGCATCTGATTGGACCTTCAATGGTGATGACCCGAGGTCATTGGGGCGGGACTACTTTTGCCATTCATAAGTAAACAAATTAATAACATTCGTAATACTAACAAACTGAGCACAATCTGGGATATTATATATGAAATAACAACAAAGCCGTATGCGCTCATCCTATCATAACCTTTACGGTCACACACATCAGCTGCGCATGTGAGTTATCTCCCTTCAACCATCACAACGTCGACCGGGTCAATCCATATCTGTAACCATATTTATTACAACTGGTCACTTATTAAACGTATTTAACTCGCTTTTACTCATTAAATACGTTTACAAGTAACTCGTTGTAATAAGTATTGTACCCATAGGGAACTTGTTTGGTGTTCTCTATAACCCAAAACAATCACTGCTGTTGCAGTCGCTGAAAATTACATTAAAATACCATTTGGTATACAATCACATTCCTTAAAACAGCATCCAACCAAATGGCATATTTAACTTTAAAAAATCCGGTTTTTAAAACTAACATACAAGTACATACACACATGTAAATGCCTTGCATACACAATCACATAAACACACACATGCCCACACAATCATGCTTGGCTTTGAAATAAATATAAAAAGGTACCAGTCTCCCAACAATCATACACCCTCCTGTACATACGGTGAACAAGTACGGCCAGAGTGCGGGGGTACGTACCCTACCTCTAGTATGTACATGTTGATCCGACAGTAGGAAGGCGGGTCGGTCTCAGACGAGGACCACTGTCGAAAAGCACCAGGAGAAGTGGACTTGCCTTGACTTTCTGTAAGAAGAAAGCATGGGACAATGTAACACACCAATCAGCAGGAAAACACCACCACAGAGGGTGGGTTAGCCCTAACCAAAAGACTCCGAGGTAGGGATAATTATCTTAATGAGGATGAACAAATGAGGTGAGTTGCTTGGCAACTACCAACAGTCCAAAAGGCTGCAAACCCTGTACATCCTCCACTGCTAGATCCCGTTAGTAGTGGCTTGCGAAGACAGAGGTGGACCTCCAGAAGCAACCCTCCATGATCGATGGTACCGAACCGTTCCTCTGAAGGGCCATCGTATGACCAGGGCCTGAATTTTGTGCGGGTTGTTAGCAGTAGGATGAGGTAAACCGGCTGCGTCGTAGGCCGGAAGGATGGCCGCATGAAGCCACAGTGCAATAGTGAACTTTGGAGTACTCGCATGACCGGGGCAGGTTTATCAGAGGCGGCGACCTGGCTATTGGCAACTTGTATCCTGGTTGATGAATATTCGAGACAAAAGGGTCTTCTAGGACTGTCCAGTTGGGCCATAAGACCCCTAGTCTCCCGCCAACGGGTATATCGTAGGTGTGGACGACTAGGGGCGTCAGGACACAGTTGTGGTTGGCCTGGCCGTCAACGGCGCTTGTACGTTGCTTCGCCATATGCGGGGTGTCCTGGTCCCTGCGTGGGCCATGGTTACCTCCGGCGTTGGTTTTACCGCCACGTCCACGTCCCCAAAGGGATGCCCTGACTGAGGGGTGGCGGTCCAGGTACACCTGTTTGGTAGGATGCCCCTGAGGGATGAACTTGGCTGAGAGCACCTTGAGCGTCCGAAAGTTGAAATCAGTCAATGTGCCAAGGTCGAATGTTCTCTGAACACCTCGGGGTTCCAGAAACAAAGGGGCTCAGATCAAAGTTTTCTTGAATTCCTCTTCCCAAGTGCAGAGGGCCAGAAGTCCGTTCCTCCGGATGATGTTGATGGAAGCCAGAGCTGACCGAACGTGGTCCATAATTACACCCTTTGAGTTGGCCTACCAAAGGTACATGGTATTAAGATGATCCAGTCTCGAAGGCTTGTCCTCTGCAAGATCCTGGGACAATGCCTCTGAAGCTGAAGCCAAACCGGACAGAGACTTGAGGATACGACAGTTCTGTGTGGATGGCCAAAACGTTACAGTCCGTCACCTTGTACTGGGCTTGAGAAGCGTCTGACAAACGTCTAGCAGAGTCGTCCTTGGTAGGTCCAGTGTCGTATAACTGGAAAGAGTGGATCTTGAAACCTGCAGAGGAATTCTTGGTAGGACGAAGGGTTAAGCGAGGGCCGCTGGAAGTCTTCATCCATGGAGGCTAGGGCATCAGTCACCATCAGTTGAGGAGGCAACTGCACCTCAGGGTCATCCCAAATGGCAGCGGCGCAATTAGACTTGGTCGAAGGCGGCGGGCGCGAAGTTAATCTGTTAATTTATTTATCTTGTAAAAGGCACATTTACTGACCAACTTGTATTAAAACATTATTTTGAAGTGCTAAAATGTGTGTTGGACTGTATTACAAATGATATTTTTAAAGATGTGAAAGTCATTGTACCAAATGTGTCATGTTTAAACTGCAAAAGTATACATGTTGAATGTAGAGTTAATGTAGCATGTTGTAATATCATTGGCACTAGTTAAAATGGTTTCTAGAGAAATATCTCATTGTCAGATCTTGCAATACATTGTGTTACGAATTGCAATCCATTACAGTTCAGCAATACATATCGCAATAAAAAAATTTTAGGCAATACACAGCCCTAGTTCTTACTGAAATGATCACATGGTTTCAAATAGCTCTTCGTAGATTAATGAATAAAAGTGTTGTCGTAACAAACGAATTCGAACCAAGACTCATGCTTAACGAATTTAATTGTCATAACTGAGATGTTTAAGATCCTTTTAGGATACCCCAACACAAAATACACCAATCTTAAAATTTTACCCAGGTTAGTCATTATTGAAAGTGTCAAAAGCTGACTGGCACAATCAATGTCCAGTAGATTAATTCTATATTAAAGAAAATGTTTCCTTCTTTGTCAGCTTTCTCGAAAATACCTGGAACACTATACCTAACGTCATTTGCGTATTGTCTGGCAATTCCTCATTTGATCGATATGAGAGAATGGATTTGAGACAATTGGGTTATTTGACGTTTCATTCAACAGTTCATTTGAGATATCCAAACGTTTATACCTTTAGGTATTCCAGAGACGACAAGATGGGTCAGTCGATTTCTACAGGACCTGGTCAGATTACAAGAGTGGATTTGGAGACTTAACTGGGGAGTTCTGGCTGGGTTTGTAGCTCTTTTATTTCTCTATCTATAGTCGTTCAATTACAAAATTTGATATCGATTTTGATCAATGTCTCCTTTTTCATTTTAAACACCATTATTTGTTTTCAGGAAATGACAGAATCAACCGCTTGACGACTGCTCGTAGTGCCCGACTTAGGATCGACATGTTGGATTATTCAGGCCTGTCAGGAGTCGCCCTATACACCGGGTTCCGGGTTGAAAACGAGGCTTATGCCTACACGCTTACAGTTAATGGATACAGTGGAAATAGAGGTAGATCATAATATATTCATGATTGACACCCCTAACAGAAGATGGATTTTAGCATCTTAAATGCATGGACAATTAATATTGTTCAATTTTATGGTTTTTTTTTAAATCAAATGGCACAAACACAAGATGTAAACTATATACTACTTGCCATGTATGTATTGTGTACGAAAGAGACTCCATGAAAAATGTGTATATTTTGGTTCAGTAGATTTTTTTTTCAAATGCATCTTTTCACTATTTTTTAGAGCCAAAATGAGAACACTCAAACACTATAACAATATACCAATGCCAAGATCTCAAGACACTAGGAATGAACTCTTTTGAATAAATTGAATTTGAATTGGTATTTTAAAGTACAAGTGGATAAATAACAAATGCTGAAGGACACTATTGAGAAAAAAAAACAATCAAGTAGTAACATGTTTTACCAAAACAATTATCGAAACTGACACGTTATGTTGTTTAAATATAACATTTCATTCCTATAACTATAAGAGGGTGTCAACCATTATGAGTACATATACAATCCAGCTGTGCTCAAAAAGAGCATTCGATGTATTCAAGTTACCTTTACGTAATAAATAGCCAGATTTATTCATCTCCTTTCTTTTAACATTTGCTAATCATTGCGGTATGAAGTTTGACACGCATGGCCAAGCTGGCCATAATAAATACATTCAACGGTTTTAGGACTCAGGAGGTTAGAGTATGGTTGTAGTATCAACGAATACAAGTACACTGATGGAGCAGGATGACAATAATACATAACAAAACATTTTACGAATAATTAAATATTTATCAATAACGTTTCATGTATCCTCATGTATAAACTCTTGTTACAGGAGATTCCTTGGCCTATCATAACGGCATGAAGTTCACAACGAGGGACCGAGATAACGACTATAATAACAAGAACTGTGCAGTCATGTACACTGGGGCGTGGTGGTACAATAAAGGTCACTTGAGCAATCTGAACGGCAGGTACGCAGATACGACTTTCGGTAAGGGCATCAACTGGCAAGCATGGCACGGACACAGGTACTCGTTGAGACGGACTGAAATGAAGCTGAGACCAGCATTCTAGAGAAGCGATAGTTAGTATTAGATCTCGTTTGAAACTGTTACACCTTTTCCAACATACAGATCAGTGCATATTGTCCAACAGGATATATAGAGAATACCAAACAAGTTCCCTATGGATGCCGTATTTATTACAACGAGTTACTTGTAAACATATTTAACGAGCGAAAGCGAGTTAAATACGTTTGTCAAGTGACGAGTTGTAATAAATACGGTATCCATAGGGAATGAGTTTGGTATTTTATTTATTACACACATATAAAACACATAATTTGAGTAATTTTAAACAAAAATTTCAAGACGTTCTGGCGAAGCGCGTAGTAATACAGATCACTTTCACGTCAGGGACGTCACAATATTTAACGGTAAAGAGGGAATAATGCCGCACACAAACATCATCTTGGATTTAAGGGCTAATTGGCGTGCTAAGTTATGAATCAATCGAATCTTAACTTTTGAATAACCTGTTCACGAGTATAAAGGAAAACATAACACTGATAAAATCGTTCTAATCACGCACTCAAATCTTGAAATCCGATTTTCTCGTGAAACACTGTCACTTCGCCATTTTCCGAACAGGAGCGCATGAAATAGGCAACGACAAGCCCATGTCAGTTCTTGTTACGGTTCTCACCATCGATAAAACGAAGCCGCTTTGCATCGGGATCATTATAACCAAAGACCTGTGTGTGATTGTTTCCCCGTATACATGTATTAGAGCGTCTCGAAATGGAGTGAGACGAGACGAGATTGACCCTGTCGACGTTGTGACGGTTGAAGGAAGACATCTCACATGCGCAGCTGATGTGTGTGACCGTACAGGTTACGATAGGACGAGCGCATTCGGCTTTGTATTTCTTTCATTTATAATATCCAAGATTGTTCTCAGTTTGTGATTCCTATGAATTTTAGTAATTTGTTTACTTATGAATGGCAAAAGTAGTCCCGCCCTCGTGACCTTGGGTCATCACCATGGAGCGACCAATCAGATGCGTCTCTCGCAGTATCTAACGTAAGTTGGATACCAAATATATCTCGAAGTGTTCTCACTCACCTGTGTAATAACATAAGATAAATAGTGCGGGTGGAGCAGTCCAGCCATGACGGGGAAAGTCAAAAGCCTGATATAAGATACAGTATAGAATCTCAATTTATGTTGAATGCGCTGTAGTTTTGAGCTGAACCTTTAACTGTCAACAGACAGCAATCCTGACAATTGATGTTTGGCAAGCAGTGTATCGTGTATATTTACGAATACTACATCTATCTATCTATCTATCTATCTATCTATCTCATCTTGAAGACAATATTACATTTGAGCCCTAAATATATATATGAATCTAAAAATGGTAAACGTGTATTACGTCATTGCACATGTCATATATTTATGGTGTTACTTAATACTGTTGCTAAATGTGCTTCTTTCATGGGAAATATGTACAACAAGGCACTGCAATAAACTGCACCTGCTTTTGTTGCTATTTTCTGTGCAAGAATGTTGAGAACAACCAACTGAAATTCAGAAATTTTGAATAGTTTTTATAGTGATAGGATCCAATTATAGACAAACAACATCGCTGTTTAAACTTGGACCTGTCAATAGTACTTATTACAGTCCTTACTCAATACCATTTGCCTTAGGTGTAAGTAAATAAGTCTTTTATGAGTAGATGGGGCGCATTGGTTCGGTGTCATTGTAAAGTGCTTTCAATTAAATTTCTCAACTAATATTTCAAACAGAATGTACATTAATCATGACAGTTGTTATATCATTTTATTTATTTGACTCCAACAAAAGATATAGGAATAGGAATACAGTCTTTATTTTATGCATTTATGTTAAATGTATGACATTTAAGCTGACAACAAACTACAGACAAAAGCAAGTTCAGATAAAATCGTGTTTAATAAAGACTATTGATGACCTGGCTCCTCAGTTTTTATAACTGCTGATAGTAGATCAATGAATTAAACTGATTGTCACGAAATAAATATTCAGAGAACAGTTATTGTCGCTTTTTAAGAAATACTTCATTAAGCACCAAATGAACGAATAATACAACAAGTAGGCGGTATAAACGTTATAATCAGTAATATCACATACATGTACCTCTTTAATTATTATTTTTTACACCTCACTAGTCTTTTCATAATGTGTTCAAAAGGAAATGTACTATTAGAAAAATGAACGATAGTAATCATGATATTAAAGTATCTATTTCCTCACAGAAAATGATTGAGCATGATAAGTTTTAGGGTATGAACATGAACTATAGACGAAGACAGGCACTGGAATCAGTGATGACATGGTGAAAACACCGAGTGAATGCCCTCATGTATGATAATACTATGCCGAAACTTTGATTTGACTTTGATTTTGCCAACAAAACTTACATGAAAACAAGCACATCTTTTGCCATCTTATTTGTCTCTCCGGTTGTATTTTAGGATAAAGAATCATTTATAGGCCACATATCTGTCCATGCACATTTTATTTTAAATTTTTTTTTTTTTTACAAATTCACAGATGTATAAATACACATTGTATACCATGTATTGTAATAAATATTTTACAGTAGAAATGACCATTCAAGTTCAGCGATGTTTGGTTGTCTATTTTATTATGAAATCAGTGCAGTTGTGAGCCCACACCCACTCAAATCATGCAAATGCAGGTATTTCTATGCTTGAGAACGATATTTCGTTGCTTTCATTTCTCTTTAACCAATTGTCTGTTTTTTTAAATAAAGCAGCGAACTTGTTTGAGAGTTATTGAGTATGTTGATAGCATTACGAAACATTGTCTCACTGAAAAACATATACACAGTTGTTCGTAGGTTTCCTAGAAAAGCTAACGTGGTTTGTGTTGTGTGACCTAAATAAGATTCCAGAAATATTCCTAAACGTGGCTAATTATCAACACACGAGATACCTTGCTTTTTGACCCGACACACATGTTCATGTCTCCTGTGTTTCCTGAATGTTTGTGTTCTCCGAGTGTTTAAAGGGGCAGTAGCACGTTTTTTTCGTTCAAATAAGTCGATGAAATGAATTTGAAAGATAATGTCACCAATCGTAAAACACCCTTCCCTCTTCGGAAAATCAAGTTAAAAATGAGTGTACATGGTTTCGTAAGGTCATGGGAATCGTTTTAGTCATTCGAAATAATAAAATGTGTTCACAATAAATGGCCGCCATGCAATTTTTGCTGTTTACGCAACACCGTTATTACCACTATGAATAATTGGTTTGTGTAATAAGATGTTTAACCCTCCAAAGTGTTTATAAATGACATAAACTATCATTATAACTGGAAACATTTTGAAAATAAAATTTGCAAAAAACGTGCTACTGCCCCTTTAAAACACAGACACATTCCTTCTGGTGAATTATTATGTTGTTCATCTGCTGCCTCTAATGAACATGTGTGGTTTTATTTCGCACAAAGAGGTTGTTCTTTTTACATATGTCTTATATTTGATATTTATTATGTATGGCAGCTGTATGTCTTGGAACACCTGTGTATGGGACCTTTACTAACTGAAGTTTAAAAAAAGATATATATCCTACAATGGCTATACGAGCAGGTGTTCCATATGACGCCTAAAGCAAAAGAGTTCAAGATACACAATAAATTAATGATATTAAACATTAAAAATCAATGTTTACATACATGTATGGTATTACTCATATTTATAATATGGCATAGTACCATTATTTTGACATTATGATATCATTTCATGTGTATGAAATCATATATTTAAATAATCATAGTTTACTGTTAACATAGTGTAAAACAATGTTCAGCAAACTTCCCTCTTTCAAAACACATTGACAAATTTCCACTGAATTTCATTTACAATAGATTAAAGAAAAGGCATTATAAATTCGAGTCATACTAAAATAAAAACATCATTGCCTGAGCGATATAAATAGTCTTTGATTGTATTATGTCCCACATTTTACCACAGATGCTACATGAATGAAATCGTAAGTCTGTGGTTAAGTTTCAACGTTAACGGATTTTCTATCTTAAACTTATGCCATTACATAAAATTACAGTATTAAAGATTATCTTGAAAAATAATGAACAATAGAAATTCAATTTGTAGAGGTACTGCAGCATGCCGCTCTTACTGAAAATAAGTGTTACAAATTGCTGTATTTATGTGTTACTAAAGCAGAGTAAAATATCTGCAACACATTTTTATAAACAAACTTAAGCGAAAGTAAGTTTTACAACATTCTTCATTTTATCTCTGGGTTTCCAAGTTTTAATCTTTAACCAAAGTTTTAATCTAAAAGATAACATATGATTGAAATCAAATCGCGATGTTGACAAAGTGGAACCAGCAGTGATCATTGAGTCTAACATCGTGTTTTCTGCGGATCTTCTCTATTTTTTATTGCGGTTCGCATGTAGAATTCCATATGTGGTTTACGTCACAAATTTTATGAATGACATGGGAAGATAAGATTTCATGAGAATGTATTAACTCTAAAACTCATGAGTGTCATGTTATTTTGCACTGTGAGCACTATATGAACTAACGAAGCAAGTGTTTTAGTATAATTCTAATTGATATTGAATTGAATGGTCAAATTTATATGATTGATGTTGATGATGATGTATTAGCTCCATAAAAGGGACACTCCGTATCTTATTGTCGTAACATAGGTCAAAAGTTACCATGGGTGTTATTGTATCGTAATGACTCATTACAGAGGCAGAGCCATGGTAGCATGGTTTTGACGTAATGCCTGTTGTCGAAAATTACCCGTTTAGTGCAAATCTGTTCAGTATAGCTACATTATTAAGATGTTTAGTCTTGATTATGATCGAAAACCGGACAATGTTCTGCGGCTATCGCGAGTCAATTGTTCAAAGGTTATTTTGAAAAATTACATGTAGCAGACAAAGAGACATATATTGGTTGGTCCTGTTCAATGGAACATATAACTGGCATAAATGTTAATTGGGCGCATAACTCGGCTTCTCATCGTGTGTTAAGGCGCTGCTCGAGTTTCATTGGAAACAAGTTATTGTCAAATATTTGACGTTAGGGGAAACATATGCAAATAGAATGAATTGATTTAGACGTAAATCAGGACATTTGATGTTTTTGTATGTATGAAATCTAAATAAAATTTCATGAAAAACACGGAAGGTCCCTTTAAGTGGAGCAAATATGATACCTGATATGACAACATCGGCGGCATCAACAAGAAAAAATATCATATTAGATTTTGCTGTGTAGCTGTGTCAATTGTGATCATCTGATATTATTTGTTTTGTGAATTTTGTTTTATTGCTTTTTTCCGTGCATATGTAATCATCGTCATGTTCATCGTTTGTTCAGAGGAAATAAAGACATTCATTCATTCATTCAGTTTTAGTTTCGATCATTGAGGTTAATATCTTACCTGCTTTCTCCTTCTTATGAAGTAATTACAAGCTTTTGTTCTCTCACAGGACAAAAAGTGGTGGAATCCGCTTCAGGGTTCTTCAGGAGCCGGCAATTTTTGGGAGAATCCGGAAGGATCCGGCAAGCGGATTCCCTGACTTTTTGTCCCGTGTCTATTCTTATTGCGTATTTGCAAGAGGAATTCCACATGTGCTTTACATCACAAATTTTGCGAAATAAGGTGGGGAGGTGAGTGGAACGGAAGTGAATAGGGGAACTGCTGTTCGAAAATCAATAATCGGGTCAATGTGAAAAATAAAAAATGATGAAAAGTATTGCAAACTTTAGAGGAAAGATTTCATATTTTATAAAATATTTATGTGGCATATAAACATATTTGTCTGATTACTTGAGACCATCACTTTCAATAATGAATTGCCAGCGGTTGTAAATATGTAGTCAACTATGGACTAAGTAAGTCTTCATATAAACTAGGAATAAACTGGCCACTGAAACTGAATAACCTGAATTCTGATGTTAGAGAATAATGTTTAGACATTTAGAGAGAATCAACCTTTTAATGCAGGAGACCATTTATTCAATTTCAAATATGAAGACCAAAGGTCCAGGAAAAAAACTCAACAAAGTTTTCATATATGTTACAAGAATGGCTTTCAAAAACATCTTAATGTAAGCAGTAATTTGCTACCTTAATTTAATTAGAATATATATCTAGTATTTATCATATCTATGCAAAATAATGTGTCATCCAAAAATGATGAAGATTTAATGTCTGTAATTCAGGGTTCTGACTTATACAATATCGCTTAACAAGAACTGTGTCCTTCAATATCATATACCAAACTGTGTGAATGAGAGGTAGAGCCGTGGTGGCATTATGGGTTTTGACGGTATTCATGGAGAACAGAAGTCGTTGTTAAGGGCAACGTGACTCTCAAACGGTATATCGACCACGTGCTTCGTCACATTGCGCTGCCATTATTCCGACAATACCGGAGAGCCTTGTTTCACAAGGATAGCGCCCCTGCAAATTCGGAAGAGGGCAAACCTTTCGATGAACCTGAGACAGTTAAAACATGCTCCACAGGACGAATCGGAAACATTCCAAACGTCGTCGTTATTCGTTTCCATAACGTCAAAGAAACGTTGGGTATTGGCTGTTTGCTATATAACTGACGGTGGTCACGCTATACATCGAATGACATAACATTCTATAACATTTTAAACATGACTTTTGAAACCATTGTGTCTGATATGAGTAATTTTACACTCAACCGAAAAAGCTACGTGACCACATTTTTAATTGTGTAAAAACCGACAAACTTGTGTCGGAGAAAGTCGATTTTAATGTTTTTTTATAGGGACATGATTTGTAAATAGGTACTATAAATTCCATGCATCAGTGTATACAACTTTTATTTGTATGTGTGTTCAAAAACACTTGGGGTGTTGAAATCGCTTTTTCAAAAAGAGTTTTGACCAGAATGTTTGACAAAAATTAATATAATGAAAAAAATGAATTTGGAAAAGATGTTGTCCACATACATAACCTTCTTAAATTTCAATTTGATGACGCGTATTTACCATGGGACGTCATAAAACAAGCGAAAAAGCTCTATCTCGATTCGAAAACGATCATTTCTGAAAAGTATTTTTCTCCGATATATGAAAAGATAATGTTTTGAAGTTTTACCTCTAGTTCAAATGGCTTCTGAAGACATGGTGTATCTCAGTTTCAGTTGTGTTTATCACCCGTGGATTGAATTCTCTTGTATTTTGTATGGCGATATTTCTTTGCAGTTGAGTGTATGTGTATTGGATAATATATATCATCAGATGATAGGCAGAACAACGTTCTTCCAATACTGTATTTATTATTAACACCTTATTAAGAATCGATTGATTACATTCAGTCGTCCTATAATTCTTACATGAGAAATTATAATCAAAACAGCCACACACCGTAGACATTCTTAACACCACCAACACCAACGGTGACAGAGACGGTGGATGTCACTGTCACATTCTGTACGATTCAACATTCACATTGTCACATCTCTTGAAGCAACAATAAACTGCAAAAACATTGTCAAATGCTGACAATTTCCCATAAGCATTATTTGGGTGAACCGCTCCTGATACCTATCAGTTACTTTACCAATCGATGTCCAAATATTGTATATGTAATTGTTGGCATAGCCTTTATATCAACATTGACAGAAACCTTTTACAAGATTCCAAGAGTAATTTCCATCCACATGTGTCTGACACCAGCTATGCACGCATTGCGCCGTGATATATGTGTGATTACTAACTGGGAAAGACGCTGGAGGTATAACATGCTTAAACATATTTTGCGCAACCCTGTGTACTATTTCCTGATTTAAGAATCCTTCAATTTCTGTTAAATTCTTCTTGTAGCATACCATTTACTATTAATAAAACTTATCAGAAAATAGTTTAAACTGCGAGACATACATAAAATTGTTTGTTGGCTGTAGATTTATTGCAAAGATTCTCGATGATGGACATCATAAATAAGGTACTCTCATCATAATAACATAGCTAGGCAGACATATTCCTCGGTTTCAAAGTTTCATAGCAGACATTAATGTAAAATATTTGTGAAAAGAATAATTGTGATTATAAACAAAATGTCAAGAGTGTCATGAACACCATATCTGCAGCCAAGAAAGTCAACCAATTCTGTCGAGGATTCAGACGCCAAAGGTTAATGTAATGATAACTTACTAATCAAAGCAGACAGACAACAAAAAATGTAGGGTATTTTTTACTTTGCTAAAACTGGAGAAAAACCTAATGAAATATGGTGACACATTTCTATTGTGGGAAGATTCAGAGTTTGCTGTAAAACATTATTGTCTGGACAACAGCCGCCAAAAGGTTCAACACCGTAGACTAATGAAATCATCAAAAGTAAGTCAGTTTAGATTGTGAAATCGATTACTAAGGTAATGTTACCAAACCATGTCTCAAAGTCGAATCCAAAGTTGATACAATTGCACACACTGCAAGCAGAGTTATATAACCAAACCAAATATAAATTTCAAGGGACTGAGACAAAGTGGCGAGATCATTTAAAACCATGTAGCCTACAGTAATTCGGGCCTAAATAAAAGGAATTCTTCGATTTCTTGTCAATTTATAGATGTTCTTTCATTTCAAGGCCAAGGGGTCTGCACACAACATTTCATCTTTCTAGGAGTAGAAGTCTGATGAGCTAAAATGATATATTTAAAGCAAATTGCAAGTGACTTGAAGTCAATAAAGCACAAAATTAATGGATCACTGAACAGATAGTAATGACTGTAAGTAACAATAACTCACAAAATACATCAATGAATATACTCTGAGAGCACTAACCCCCCCCCCCCCCCCCCCCAATATTTTATTTATACAATTTATCTTTATAACGAATAGTATACTATAATTATTAAAGATCACATTTTACAAATTCGCAATTAAATGTTAACTATGATATCGTGTAATCTTCATAATGAAAAATTTATGATGAAATGTTCTCAATAATCTGTTCTGTGTGTGTTCTGATAATCTGAGAAATCATTGCTAAGTATATCAATAAGTGAAGCTGAGGATACTCTAGTTGAATAGTTAGTTTCACTACCTCAAAGTCAATTAACTACTTACCACAACAAATTAAGCTATTTTGTTCAATGTTATTTAGAAAATCTTCGAACCCAACATTAGAAATCAGTTAATAACATTTAGACTTCGACAGAAGCAGTATGATAAGTGTTGAGATCAATGATCAATATCGCTGCATTTGGTATTCGAGAAATTCAGTTATGTTTGAAAAATCGTACCTCATTTAAATCATTCATTTTACCATTCACTTGCACACTTGCAGCTGTTTACGCTATGCGATAACACAGTGTTGATAGAGAAATGGATCGCCCAATATGTTGTTTTACATTATGATGAAGTGTACAACTGTACTATAAGGTTGGCGGAAATATCAAATCTGACTATGGACACACGTCAAACAATATAAAATTAAAAACACGACAACATCAAGTGCATGATTTGATTAAATTATACACATCAGGTGTCTTCACGACTGCTCTTCAAGTTTCGAGGGAAACCTGTTCAATTCCAACTTGACGTAGGCCTTTTCCAATCTGTATTCATAAATAATTCACATGTTTCACTTTGGAACTATTACCTGACACCATGGTTACGACTATGCGGAAAGAGATGAGTCTATAGGTCTCTAGGTACCAGATGAACAACAAATCTCACTCATTTTCATCTTCAGGCGTGTAAAGTGACGATGATTTGTCTCAAACAGTTAATGATTTTGTGTTTGAACTTCTTCAACTTGTGGGGGTGCCAGGGCTGTACTGATTCTTCGCTGAAATACAAGAACGTGAAATATTTTGAAAATACTTCAATTTTGAACCTCTCACTTTGGAGTAAATCTGGAGTTGAGCACTCAGCCTCATGTGCCGTTATGTGCAACGAGGATGAAGACTGTGTCTCCTTCTTCTACAACACTCATAGTGGTGTGTGTACTGCCCACTCCGTCCAGTTCTACTCTACAGAGCCAAGCATTGCAGATCCAGGATCTCTCTACTACACATTGCCTATAGGTAGGTTCCTTGTAAGGCATATATCCCCTTGTGGTCCACAGAACCATATACACTGTAATAGCTAATCCTACATCTTTCTACTACATATTGCCTAAAGGTATAGGTTCCTTGTGAGACCTATACCATATTGCGATCTACAGAACCAAATACTGCAGCTCCTTGATCTCTCTACTACACGGTGCCAATATGTAGGTAACTTGTAACATCCTATATATCCCCATATATCACTTATACATTGTACCATATATTGTCTTGCGGTCAACAGAACTACGTACTGAAGCTCAAAGATCTTTGTATTGCATACTGCCGATGGGTAGGTTTCTTGTGAGACATATATCACCGTGTGGACCACAGAAGCACGCACTACAAGTCCGGAAGCCTCTCTACTGCATACAGTCGCCTAAATCCCGAAGTGGTGTGATATAAACGCCCGTGCAAACCTAATGGCGGCTTCGCGTAACATAGATCCGTGAAAATTGCAACATTTCAAAGATGGCCGTAACGTGAATAAATTACACTAGAAGAAAGAAAGTTGCTACAATGAATAAACTCCCCAAAACGACAATAACTACCAGCAAAATTACTTTAGAAATCAAATCAGATCCCCATTCGACTCATAAGTTATCTTACTAAAACCACAAAGATAACACATGCACTGAGACTGATTGACTCTTCCGATGTTATGTACAAAATTATTATGTGTCAAATTTACACGAAAATATAGACGAGAAAAAAGTAGTTTTATCAAAATTGTAATTGCACACATTTTTCTTCTTACTGTGATAAAAGTATCTTCTAATTTTGAACAAACTGTACGAATTAAGATATGACATCGTTAAAAAAGATAATGATATGATTGTTTTATTTCCTTATTACTAACTTCAAATGTCTCAATTAGGGAATGTTATTATAAGGAAATACTTGATGCTGAGAAATAATTATGACTGAGTTACTGCTAATTACGAATACCAGTCCTGATTAAAACGGGCAGATCTGTCCATATGTCCGGAAACTTTTTCGGCCTTCAGTATCGAAAACTCAAGATCTCATGGCGAAAAATCAACTGAGATTCTATAAAATTAATTTTAGTATCTTGATAAATCATGTTTCTATTTTGGAAATTCAACTTAATCAGGGCCAAGCAACAAATTTATTCAGCACCTTATATCTTTGTTGTTATAGTTGTTGTTACAAGTGATTAACTATTTTGAATTTTCACGATACCAACGACAATATTCAGTTGAATATTCAAGACAATTACTAAAGAGGGTTGAATATTCAACAATATTAAGTTGATAATTCATCAAGATTAAGTTGAACTTATAAATAGTAACATATAACTATTAAAACTTCGTCTTTGGTCAATATTGTTTTCATATTGGCCTCATCACCAGTCTATGATTGTATATTGTTTCTTGGAAGTAGAGAAAATCCTTTGTTCCTTTGATTGCTTTTCTATCCGTCATTACCCAGCATCAATAATGACTGAGCTTATTGTTTTATTAAGTATCTGTTCTTCTATGACAATTTGTAGCTTTCTAAACTTCATCAGAGCATAGCATTATGTTCCGAATTTGTATTCATTTGATTATCCCGCAACACCGTTCTTGAGCTCGATTGGTCTGCCGTCAAGCTTCTTTCCCGGCCAGTAAGCTCACTGGTGTCACGTGCTAAGCTGTTCTAACGATGTATCCTATTCTTTGTCTCTCACCAAATGAATACTAACATTAAAGGCGCTGTATCACGTTTTTTAAAAATAATTTTGGATTTTTTTCACAAATTTTCCATTTATTAGGGCATAATAGGGTTAGGGACCTTTTTTTTTACCTCTATCTCAAAATCTTTTCAGTATTATGTAATGAAACTTGGTTTGTGTTTAGACTCAATGATGGACTGGTGCCAACCTTTAGCTACTTAAATTATTCTGGGTTTTTTTCCGGTTCGCATGTAAATTCCTTTAACAAAGATGTGATTATTTTCATACTAAATTTTCTTAGGATGTTAAACTTACAACATTATTTGTTAATGCTAAAGGCACTTGTCGGTAGGATAGCAAAGAAATAAGTTATCAAAGTTTGAAACAAGTTAACTCGCATTTAAAGAATACAATCTGGCTTCTCCTGTAAATATCTAAAGCAGACGATAATTTTAAAAGACACCCCACATTCCCTAACAGGAAGTGATGTGAAGTTTTCCAGGTCTGTAATCATAATCGAATCTGTACTGGGTCAAATACTAGCCCTTTGAACATATCTCATAATGCATTTAGACAAATTTGACTTAACTGGAACAGTACAGGGTCAATACAATAACTCAATACCAGTATTGCCAGAGCCGGGCCGTTACATTTCTGCCCATTCAGTTAAACAGATACTGGACCAGTGCTGGTTCTTTACCATTAGCCAGTATGTCTTTATCAACTTGACCTGTCAGTACTAAACCAACACTGGTACAGTGCAGTCATGTTCTTCTGTATATCAGCATACATGATGTCACTTTCATCTGACGTGTTCACAGATAGACGGGACTGTGCTGAGATACTAAGCAATGACGCCAGTTCCAAAGACGGAGTGTACATTATTAATCCTCTCGACGCTAAAGGACATTTCAAGGTCTACTGTGATATGACCACTGATGGCGGCGGATGGACGGTAAGTGCTGTGTAAGTTAATGACCAGTAGACTATTACGAAAAATCCACAGTTAACACTGACGTCATCATCACTGATTAAATTCTAAGAATATGAAGTCTAGCGGACAGGCTACCTTCATTGATCCATAAAACTTCTTTCAGTGGCCTTCTTGTTCGAAATATCAAATATGGACACAAAGGGTACATCATGTGAACACGTTTTCTTCATACTTTACCGTCTGTTCTAATTCTATATCAAAGAAAGTGTCTCCTTCCTTGGTGTCGTGCTCGAATATACATGAATAACTCAATCACTATACTTAGCTGAATTTGAGTTATGTCTGGCACTCATTGATTCCTCGTTTCATCGATATTACAGAATGAATTTAAGCCAACTGGGGTATTTGACTGATGTGAAATGTTCGTTTAAACAGCACTTTTCTCTCCTATATCCTTGCAGGTATTCCAGAGACGCAAAGATGGGTCAGTCGATTTCTACAGGACCTGGACAGATTACAAGAGTGGATTCGGAGACTTAATGGGGGAGTTCTGGCTGGGTTTGTTACTCAATTGTTGTAAACCTGCTCTATTTATATTCGTTCAATTTCAAAAGTTGGTATCGATTTTGATCAATGTCATTTTTTAAACCTCTCTTTTTATTTTAATAACCATTATTTGTTTTCAGGAAATGACAGAATCAGCCGCTTGACGACTGCTCGTAGTGCTCGACTTAGGATCGACATGTTGGATTATTCAGGCCTGTCAGGAGTCGCCCTATACACCGGGTTCCGGGTTGAAAACGAGGCTTATGCCTACAAACTAACAGTGAATGGGTACAGTGGAAATAAAGGTAATTCATAATATAAATCCAGTTGTGCAATTTGCTATGTTGTTTCAAACAGAGAATTCGGTGTTTTTTGGATCATTCTCCTTCACCTGCCTTGTGATTCGCATTATATGTTCATATGTCTTAAACACACGGCTTCTAAGACAAATCGTTGTGTTAGAATCTAGTTAACAAGGTGAGAGAGTAGAGTGAAAAATGGCTTTCTGACTTGTTTGATGACATCATACAGCAACAGTGCAACATCTTATAAGTAGATAGTTTCCACATTCCATGTTTGAACAGATATAAAATACCACGGTTCGTACTCTCATAAAGAAAATTGTCTATATCTCATTAAGAGATATATCCTCAACACACTCATTCACAATCGACTGTAACTGGAAGGAATATTTTGTGTTAACTCTGTTGAAAATAAGATTTATTTATTTCTTAAACTGCTTATGAATGTTACAAAACATTGAAAGCTCCTCAAATACTTTCAAACGAATACTGCCCTTATATTTCAGTGTTGGTAATCCAAGTCAATATTGACAAACTTGGACAGAGTTTTGTAATTATGTTTTTTGAAAACCGACTGGGACAAGATATTTATTTACATAACAATTAAATTAATTGAATGATTTGGGCGTTTACATCATTTTAAAGTTTCTCTTAAAATTGGAATTATTAGCATGTTAAGCTTGTAAGCGAGATTTCTCAAGAATCGTTCACTGCTGGTTGGTCATCGTATCTAACATAAGCTTCTCCTAGCCTTGTGATTATTTTATAGGTCATAATTAAAGTCAGCATTGACACTTGTAGGTTAGAGTTGCCAGTACGACCTAGACATATTAAATACTTTTTTAGCAGACTTTTGAAAATATTTTTGAGTTTCAACAACTGAACATCTTTTTCGACAAGTTTATTTCTGTTACCATTTTTGGGAAATAATGGATAACATAATTCAGAGATATTTTATCATTTTGTTGATTTCCTGTGGATTTTAACTGAACAGTAGAGCATTATAACAGATTGATATAAAATGACAACATTGTGAATTTGCGATCAGCTTGTCGCACACCTTCGTTATCAGAAATTAATCTGAAATGCTATTTCCAATTTTAGAATTAATATTATGATATGATATATTTCTTATGAGAGTGGAACACCTTTCGTATTATTCCCATAAGCAATGCCAATGATATTAATAGTTTCTCATGTGTTGACTTTTAGTAGATCTCTGATTGATGCGTAAATTATTTATGCTGTCTGTTTTGCTTGAAAGGAAGTTGGCTGTTATGTATAGCCAGAAACGATGTTAGGCCTCAGGTGATTAGCGTAGTGGCAGTTGCGTCAGCGAATACAAATTCAGTGATGGACCAGAATGACAATAATACATAATAAAACATAATTACGAATGATTAAATATTTATCAATAATGTTTCAACATGTACACAACTCTTGTTACAGGAGATTCCATGTCCTATCATAACCGCATGAAGTTCACCACGAGGGACCGAGGTAATGACTATGCAGACATCAACTGTGCAGTCAGACACACTGGGGCATGGTGGTACTATCAAGGCCACTTGAGCAACCTAAACGGCAGGTACGCGGATACAAATTTCGGCACGGGCATCAACTGGCAAACTTGGCACGGATACCTTTACTCAATGAGGTGGACGGAAATGAAGCTGAGACCCGAAAACTAGAGAAGAGACAGTTCTTTTCATTTTTTGCATGAGTTTTTTAGTATTTTGATAGAACTACAAAACATTATCTCATTGCAAGATATACATTGACACACTTATGCAGAGGGTTGTTTGAAAAACAGAGTTTGTTTTCACTGGTGTGGCCTATTATGAGTTTGCAGGACGGTTTCCTGAACTTGGCTAATTGTCAATAGACGAGATACCTTGCTTTATGACCCGACAACCACGCCTACGCTCCCTGTGTGTTTAATAAACATAAACATTCTTTCCTTTTAATTAGTATGTGTACATGTGCTGCCTCTAATGAAAATGTGTGCTTTTATTAAACACAGAAAGGATATTATTCTCTTCCCATGCGTCCTATATTTGATGTTAATAGCAAAACGTACGGCAGTTTATGTAAGTTTTTGAACACCTGCGTATGAGACCTTTACTGTTTGGAGTTTAAAAGGGATATCCTATAGGTGCTATACAAACAGGTGTTCAATGACTACTACAACACAGACACACCATCGTCGCTTTATATATATATATATATATATATATATATATATATATATATAATAATAGTTCTCAACTTTACACATATTCCCGAATGTTGATTGGTCGAGAGCACGGTCATGTGATCTAATTTACTGGTTTATTTTTTGTTGACTCGTTCATATGTGTGTGAACCTGTTCAAAGTAGTGTGAACGTTGACGGAACTACTTTCTCTGTTCTGCCGCAGCACCTCTCTCGCTATCAAACTCACTGAAAGCCTTACTGTCTTGTTAAAGCGTTGTAATAAAGCGTCTCTCTATAACGCGATAAGCTGCCTATGTTGTGTTTTAATAGTGTGATCAATGAACTGTGCTCAATCACTTCATGGACCAAAACCGTCGACATGATTGTAACAACATAACATTTCGTTTGTCGACGTTCCGGGCCATGACCATATGTTGCACCATTTTCTTCAAATACGGATAACCATTTTCTATAGATAACCCTTTAACGTACCAATATATTGTATAAACTTTTATTATAATGGCAAGTTTGAAACAAATTGCAAAATGAGAAAACATAACATGCAAAACAACGTGCTACTGCGCCATTAATTGATTACATTCTATCGTTTGGTAATTCTTACACGCGAAATTATAATCATGAGAACAGCCACATATTGTTAAATGTAACACCACAAACAACCCTGCTGCCATTGTCTATGGACATAGATGACATACATGACCTTACCCACCACGTTGATAGCGTATTGACAGAAACGGTGGATATCATATTCTGTACGATTCAACATTCACAATTGTCACATCTCTTGACGCAACAATAAACTGCACAAATATTGTCAAATGATGACAATTTCCTCTTTCACTTTCACTTTTCACTTATAGGAATCTTCTCCAAAACAGTTAGCTCTAGGGAGCTGAACTTTTGTGTAGAGACTCCATGGTCAAAGCGGATTATAACTGATATGGTGACCCTGTGACCAAAAATATGGGCCATAGGGGTCAATACTTTTTTTCATCTTCTTTTCCTTTTCGTAAAGTACTTTGTTATGCTTATGATATATATTGAGAGCCAATAACTTTATTTTTTAGTCATCTATAAGCATCAAACGTTATATGGCTGAACCAAATTCGATACCCACCACGTTGCTTGAACAATAAAAGTCACAATATGGCATATGTCATTGTTTTGCATAGCCCTTATATATCAATATTGACAGAAACCTTTTACAAGATTCCAAGAGCAATTTCCATACACACGTGTCTGACACCAGCTATGCACGCATAACGCCCTGGTATATATAAGTAATTACTACATAGGATTGACGCTGGAGGTATAACATGCTTACACACACCATCTCTGATTGTCTTTGTTTTTGTACATTTTGCCAAATGCCAAATGCCATATACCATTTCCTGTTTTTTTTTAATTATTTTATTTATGTTTTGAACTGTGCTTGTATTATACTAAGATGACACTTTGCGAGTCATATATTAAATCATTTTATCAGTTGAAATTAATTGGAAAGCTTTTCGACGATGGACATCATCAATTAAGTACCAATCTCATAATGACATTTGATCTTGACCGACTTAAAAATAATTATATTCTGCTTTATTTGTGAGAGTCGCAATACATAACTCGTTAGCGTATGTAAAGAAAAATGTTAAATGTTTTACTCGTTTGTTGTAAAACATTCACCTCTTTAATGATAATGGACCGGATGTTACATTGCTGAGACAGTCCAGGATATTATTCAAGGTGAGGTGAAGTGTGCAGCTTTCAAGAGCATTTTACTTATATAACGGCTGCTATTATTATGGCAGGGAGAAAGCCCGCGACATCATGTAGCTATGAATTGCGGTGAAACTAGCGAACCATGGGTGGAACTATGCTGAATACCAGTGTGGCATTGCACTAAAACTGCGTGTAGAACCGTTCTCTATGTGGACAAAGTTACTCCTGCATATATCTGCATATCATGCAATTTCAGACTTTGTTAGGACAACAAGCAGTCTCTGAAGATTGTATTTAATCTTAAAGATTGTTTTCAAATCACATATTAATGTTAAATTGTTATCGTGAAAATGATTTTATTTTTTTCATGACAAATTGTAAAGATAACAATACACCCAATATGTAGTAAATATGGTAAACCAATGAGTCTCGAGGCTTCAAACGCCAAGGGTAATGTAATTTTAAATTACTAATCAAAGCAGCCAGATAACAAAAAATGTACACGGTTTTTGTAATCAATTACTTTGCTAAAACTGGAAAAAAAACTAATGAAATAAGGCCCACTTTTTCTAATCTCGGAAGATTCAGAGTTTTCGTAAAAAAGAGATTGTCTGGACAACATCGGCCAAAATGTTAATTGAATATAATCGAATTTTCTGAAAAGGTCAACAGTGTAGACTGATGAAAGCATAACAAATACATAAGTTTAGATTATGAGAAGTAGTGCTAATGTAAAGTTACCAAACTTTAGAGAAAAACAAAACCAAATTGACAAGTTTGTACACCCTGTAATCAGAGTTATATTACCCAAAGCAAATTTCAAAGTAAAGAGACAAGATGGAAAGATCATTTGAAAGGGAAAAAGCGATATTTCCACACGACAAAGCGAAATGGTCACACGACAAAGCGATAAGGCAGCACACAAAGCAATATGGCTACACAACAAAGCGATAAGGCCGTACAACAAAGCGATAAGGCAACACGACAAAGCGATATGGCCACACGACAAAGTGATATAACAACGAGTCAAAACAAAAAAAAACGCGATAAAGTGATAAAGCGATTAAGCGATAATGCGATATAGTAGCCCGACAAAGTGATAAAGCGAAAGAGCGAAAAAGCGATAAAGCTAAAGAGCAATAAAGCGACATAGTAGCGCGAAAAGAGCGACAAAGCGAAAGAGTGATAATGCGATAATTTGATAGAGTGATAGAGCGATAAAGTAAAATAAATGCGCGACAAAGCGATATGGTATTTATCGCTTTGTTGTGCCGCTTTATTGCTTTGTCTTGCGACCTTATAGGTTTGCCGTGTTGTCATATCGCTTTATCGTTTTGGTACCAGAGCGATGTCCCCTCTCGGCCATCATAATTTAACATACAGTGATCTGGTTTTAATGAAGCCAATTCATAGTTTTCTGTTGAAATACTTTTGTATGCCTGTGCAGACAGAGAGATATATTCTTTCGTTTCGAGTTATATTTCAATAAAAATATTCAAAAAACAATTATGTGTTAAAACAGGTGACATGTCAGCAATGATAAAAATTGATCAGTTAAAAGAAAAGTTAGTGATGACCATAAACACCAATAATTAAAAAAACATCTGAAAAGTAATATGACGAAAATATATAACCGTATTGGTCAATTTGACAAAACAAATCTCATAAATCAGATCTTCTGATATTTATATTTTGAATCATATTACCACTAGAACCATTAATACATTTATCGCATATTGATAAGTTAAAGGGGCAGTAGCACGTTTATTTTCGCTCAAATAAGTTGATACAATATATTTAAAAAATATTGTAACTAATAGTAAAACACCCTTCTCTCTTCGGAAAATCAAGTGAATTTTTTTTAATAAATATGGTTCGGTAAAGCCAATTTGAATTGTTTTTGTAATTCGAATTAATAAAATGTGTTCACATTAAAATGGCCGCCATGCAGTTTTTCTTTATACCCAACACCGTATTTACTACTACGGATAATTGGTTTGTGTAATAAGATGTTTTACCCCCTAAAGTAAATATAAATAACAAAAACTATTGGTTTAAATGGGAAATTTGAAAAAAAATTGCAAAAACGTACTTCATCCCCTTTAACATTAGAAAAAAATGTGCTTAGTATATAATTAAGTAAAAGTAAACATACACTTTCATAAAGTCGAGAAAACTTTTACTGACGTCAAAGTTAACTACTTTAGAAAGACTAGAAAAATAAATTTAAAAAAAACACAATTTAGCTACATAAATGAGTTTTAGGATCCTTTCGACATTAGAATCTTAGACGGTTAATAACATTTAGATGTAGAGAGAAGCAGTATTATTACAACACATATTAGTTATTTGAGAAATTCATTTATGTTTGATGAATCTCATTTCATCCATTTCAGCATTCCGTTGTACACCATCTGATTCGATTACTACACACAATATCTGTCAGTATAGATTATATCAATTTAACAATTTCGCTCTGCATTAACCAGTAAATGATCGCATGACTGTGTACGCTTTATTCCATTAGTAGATAAGGAGGTTTGATGCATTCGAATATTGAACGATGTCACATGTAATTTAGAATTGGACATGTGTAAAATTCAAGAGGTTCATAAAATGATAATGCATAGGACTGATATACCTGTTTTACTTACAATGTAGTATTCGCCATTATATAGCAACCAATCTTGCATATCTCAGTCATATGTGACTGCAGCATAAATGTATTAACCATAAGACCACTAAGTAACGTCATTTCAAAACGGGACGGGATAGCGCAGTGGTTAGCGCCTTAAACTTCGGATCAAAAGGTCCAGGGTTCGAATTCCGCCAGGGGCACGGCAATTTTGTCTGCAGTAGAGAACTGTTCTACACGCAGTAAGGTTTGAGTACAATGCTACAATGAATTTCAGCGCTGTACGACCCATGGTTCGCTAGTTCCAGCCGATGCTCGCAGGATTCACCGCAATGCATTGCCAGATGGCGTTGCGGACTTCCTGCCATAATACTTGCAGCCGTGATAGAAGTTAAATACTCTTGAAAGCGGCGTTAAACCCCAACTCACCTCATTTCAAAACGTGAAAAACACTTCCAAAGGCTTACTTATATAAAGATCTGCAAGTATATATCCACTAAGTTCAAATGAAAACAAAAAATATAAAAATCAGAATAACCTGAGTAGCAAAAGGCACCACTCCACCATTATGTCTAACCACATACCAAGTTTCGTAAAATAAATATTGGACGGTGTTTGAGACCTGGAAACGAAAGGCAATAGACATAAAACAGTTTATTGCTTTAAAATGAATGATATATTGATCGAATGAACTGAAGAAAAGATCAGGTAAACTGAGAGTTTGGCGTACTGTGAACATGTTTTTTGTTATGTCAAATTTGTCCGATGTTTTACAATAAACTCTGATTTCCTTAACATATATTATATGATTGGGTGAACCAAAACCTTTTCTAGATGCAAATAACTTTTAACAGTGTTTGATCTCTAACCATATCACCTTTGTGTGGTCAAAATGGTCGAATGGATTGAATATTTAGTTTAATAGCAATTACAAACCATTATTCACTTAACAATTCTTCACCTACAATAAATAATGGACACATTAATTTAGGGATAGTTGATGTTTTAAATTATGATTCATATTCAAGTGATGTCAAGTAATAAATGAATCATTATTAAAAATTTCAAAATATCCCTATCTATTGTTGTCCATTATATTTTGATTCATTTAATGATTTTGATGAAAATATACATTCAAGCTAAACAATGTAATCTTATAATTTCAACTCATTGCACAATGCACAGCTGCAGTTTGACCAACGTCAATGAAAGAATTTCAAATGTTCAATCATAATTACGTCATTGTGTACACATGTTGGACAGTTCGTGTATAAGTCAATAAGGAAAGTTTTCAACTTTATTCCTGTGGTTCATGGTTGTCAAAGCATAACAGAACTGGAATACAAAATATGGGAAAAAAGGGAATTTCGAATTCAGTTGGCAGTTGATTTTATGCATTCAGCAAGGAATATATTCACCAGTAGATCAACACACAGTATGCATTCAGCATAGATGAAGTTAAGCTATAATATCTACCATTATGTCAATAAAAAAACAATCAATATGTTTTATGAGGAGTCTGTCTGTGGAGTACAATCAGTGGAATTCAATAATCTATAAAGAGCAAATGTTACAGGCTACACACCATTGTCCCTAAAGCCTACAAACAAAGACATGAAATCAAGTAAATTCAATATGTCTAGACGGAACTTTATTTGCTGATCTTTTCAGGTAAAAATACTATGTCTTAAGACATTTGACATTTGCAAAAGTTTCCAATGAACTACAAAGTAAACATATGTGCTATGAAATTATACAAAAATACTATGTCTTAAGACATTTGACATTTGCAAAAGTTTCCAATGAACTACAAAGTAAACATATGTGCTATGAAATTATACAAAAATACTATGTCTTAAGACATTTGACATTTGCAAAAGTTTCCAATGAACTACAAAGTAAACATATGTGCTATGAAATTATACAAAAAAAATATATCTGACAAAGTTTGATTATACTGCATTTTTAACCCCCGGGAGAACGTCCGTTTTGAAAAATGTGTCTTAAATCAACTATCAGTATTTTCATAAATGTTTCTGTTACTGTACACGTGCCTTATACATACACATCAGAGATCAGCATGTGCTTTTTGGAGGCGAAACGGATACATACTGTTCAGAGTTATGGCCCTGGACTAGAGTGCTTGACTTTCCTATTTCAGACTGCAGGTTATAACTTAAATTAGCTTGGGGCGAATCAGATACATACTGTTCAGAGTTATGGCCCTGGACTAGAGTGCTTGACTTTCCTATTTCAGATTGCAGGTTAAAACTTAACCTAGCTTGGGGCGAATCGGACACATACTGTTCAGAGTTATGGCCCTGGACTAGAGTGCTTGACTTTCCTATTTCAGACTGCAGGTTAAAACTTAACCTAGCTTGGGGCGAATCGGATACATACTGTTCAGAGTTATGGCCCTGGACTTGAGTGCTTGACTTTCCTATTTCAGACTGCAGGTTAAAACTTAACCTAGCTTGGGGCGAAACGGATACATACTGTTCAGAGTTATGGCCCTGGACTAGAGTGCTTGACTTTCCTATTTCAGACTGCAGGTTAAAACTTAACCTAGCTTGGGGCGAATCGGATACATACTGTTCAGAGTTATGGCCAAGGGCGCCGTTCCACTAACCAATATTAGCCCTAAAATCAATCGTAAGCCCATCCTTTAACATTGGCTAAGATTGATCTTAGGGCTAAGATCGGTTAGTGGAACAGCACCCTGGACTAGAGTGCTTGACTTTCCTATTTCAGACTGCAGGTTAAAACTTAACCCAGCTTGGGGCGAATCGGATACATACTGTTCAGAGTTATGGCCCTAGACTAGAGTGCTTGACTTTCCTATTTCAGACTGTGGGTTAAAACTTTACCTAGCTTGGCTCACACATTTGATTGATCAATGATATGTAGAGGCGGGATAGCGCAGTGGTTAGCGCATTCGGCTTCGGATCAAGAGGTCCGGGGTTCAAATCAAATCCTTTGTCTGCAGTAGAAAACTTTTCTACACGCTTTAAGATTTGGGTGCAATGCTACACGTATTGCATGAACCAACTTAAAACGACATGATAAAATATTTGCAATTTTGGAAATTACTATAATACGTCCATTTAATGGGTTAAAAAACAGTTGTCAAAACCACATACCACACATGAGGCGTTCGGCTTCGGATCAAGATGTCCGGGTTTCGAATCCCACCAGTGGCTATGTCACTTTGCTGTGAAGAACTGTTCTACATGCAGTAAGGTTTTGGTGCAGTGGTACACTGAATTTCAGCGTAGT
This sequence comes from Gibbula magus, assembly GCA_936450465.1. Taxonomy (NCBI): domain Eukaryota; kingdom Metazoa; phylum Mollusca; class Gastropoda; order Trochida; family Trochidae; genus Gibbula; species Gibbula magus. Next base: position 52,673,798 of record OW388297.1, read on the forward strand.
ACCACCAATGGTTTGCTAGTTCCAGCCGATGCTAGCAGGTTTCACCGCAATGCATAACAACATGGCGTTGCGGGCTTTCTCCCTGCCACAATACTAGCAGCCGCGATATAAGTGAAATACTCTTGAAAGCGACGTTAAAACCCACCTCACCTCAATGATATGTCTTTAAAACTTGTATATAATTATGTATATTCACTGCCATAGTCTATAACCCTGTCCTCGATGAAAGACACAGTTTTGGGAACTTTTACTTTACCATAACTTTTGATGCGCCAGCCTTTGAAAACGTTATGTTTCCGAGGTCGCATACTGAGGTTGTAACCTTTTACCGTAACATTTTCAGAACAACTTGACCATAGCCATAATGCTTGATTGCTCTGTGACAGGCCTACGAAATTTGACGTCCTTATTTATTGTCACTAGATCCTTCAGACGATGTCACATTTGTCAAAGAACATCCAATGTTAAATGCAGATCTAGATGATCAGATCTAATCTTGTGCAAATTAACCTTAAATTTGTATTGCTTATGTGGTGGATAGTTTGTGCATCCGTAGGCTAAATGTATTACTATATTAAATACATGTATGAATATGACAACTTTCAGATGAACCGTAAGATAACATTTACTATTATTAACGACATACATTTTGACGTTGTTTTATTAATCTTAACATACGTTTCTAACATTTTGACATCACATATGGATATCCCTGAATCTTTTCAGAGATATGTAAAATGAGACATTCCCCTTGCAGCACTATGTATGATGAAACCTAACGCAATTATGGTGATAAAATGTACACCAGTTAAACTGTCTCAATATATTTCCCTAAATTGGGAACACATCGTTCTCGTTACCCTGTCCCATAATTGAAAAACACATCATTAATAAAACTCTGTGAGGGCACGCTGCAACGCAGCTGTTTTTGAAAACATTGTTCAATTTATTTCTATTTGGATTGTTTGGCATTGAAAAAGGACATTAAACACATTTTAAATGGAATCGTTAGGCTTATTGTTAATCTCATCATGACAAATAGATGAAATATTGTCTCATCACCGCTAAACAAATTTCTCTAAATAATAGATTTGTAAACTGTCCATTCATCCAGATCATGTAGCACTGCTCATGAGAGGAATACAAGTGATAATCTATGTACATATCATATCATGTTTATCGTCCATTATCATCAGATATCATAAAAAATTTATGTCCACTGGACATGCTGTGAGATACAACTTTAATTTCACACTCAAACCTTTATTATCAAAATTCCCATTAGGCCCAAAGCACGTTGACTGTGTATTGTTTTAAATTACAGACATGTTTAACATCATCTGGTGTAACATGGAACCTCTTATTGAAAAATACGGGTTGCACGCCATACAATAGGTATCATCTGCTTCTAATCCTGTGTCATTGAAACTTCAACTGATTCTTAGATAGCATAATGATTTGTTTGCCACCGAATGAAATAGGAAACTGAAATAAGATTGATAGGCCTGATAATACTGATTTGAAATCATGTTTATTCTGTGTGTCATTAACAACTGAATCTGATGTATAGATATAATCTTGATGTGTCTGTCATAGAGTGAATTGAACACTTCAAACATATTAATTAATACACGTGATTATATTGATATGAAAACATGTAATTCCACACGTATTAATTCATGGTGATGACGTCAGTCTATTTTGTCCACAGTGGATTGTTCTTAAGAATCTACTTCAAGATTGGTGTAGTTTATCTTGGTTGATATTAATAGAATGTTAAAATGTCACATGTAACAAAGCAAATTTTCTCATGAATGAATCTGGAATCGAAATTGCAACCCTTCGCTTATTATGTCAATGATTTTTATCCATTAGGCTACGGAGGGCTGTTAGAAATGCACGTGCGTGGAGGAATCTACTTCATAAGGGTCGTAGCTATGTGTACCATAGCCGATGGAGGAGTACGGAATCTGCAAAATGATTATTTTGTGTCTCACATAATTGATGTTTTTTTAGTTTAAAATGCAAAATAATCACATATGGATGTCTTTGACGACATACATGAATAAAGATCTAGAATGCATTACAAAATTGCAAAAATAGTCAACTCGCTCAGTGAATATTTTTATCGAATTCTCTGCTTCTCATGCATTCTCCATTGCGGATAACGGGCCTGATATATAGATATAATCTTGATATGTCTACAACAGAATGAATAGGACACTTAAATCAGATTGATAGACATGTAAATAGTGATGTGAAAACATGTAATTCTATACATACGAGTAACGGGCCGTACATCTAGTAGTATACGTTTCACGTCAATAGTTACTGATTTTCAGACAATGTACTGAAATAGACACTGAAACGACCAAGTCTAGGATTAGCTTTAACTCTTTTGTGTATGTATGATCTTTTTAAATATAGAGACATACTGGATGAAATTGGACTGTAATGATATGTATTTATTGTATGACGAGCAGTGAAATACTGGGATTTATCGTTGGAATAAACTGTCTCTTAAGCTACAGTGAAAATAACTTATATTTTCACTGACAACGGTGACTGATATAATTTGATATCATAAAACAATGGTCTCGAGCGGCGATTTGGCTTATGACGTCACTGTGGTGACGGGCTGTTCCTTGCGGCCGCTTGGCGTGAAAACGTCCCTTTTCGGACGTAATTACATGGATAATATCATATCATAAAGAGAATATCCATCAATACTTGACAAATACCATGTTCATCCCATCTCGTGAGGTAGAAAAGTTATATATTTTCACCCGTGGCTGCACCACTCGTGAAAATATAACCTTTCTACCTCACTAAGTAAATCATGGAATCATTGTAAATTAACTGAAACAAGAAGTTTCATTAAATGTTTCTCACTAAAATTCGAATATTTCCAGGTATTGCAGATTAATAGACGATTCCTTTAAACATTAATTTAAACAACAATAGTATAAAGCTTTTGGAGTGCTTTAATTAAACAGACAATTAATGGATATAATTTATCATTGTTAATGACGTGGTAGGCAGTATGACGCTTGGGTAAATGTTCTTTAGTAATTTCAAAGGTGTCATTTGAACATTATCGTTTTCGTTCAAGTAAATCCAAATATGATAAAAATTAATTTTGTATCCGTGCTCCCGCAAAAATGATTTTTCTCATGGGAAAAACAGTTTGATCACGGACATATTGTTTAAAGTGTCACTGCAACTCTTCTACTCATATGGTTTGTACCGGATAATACTGGCATCTGAACCGTTTCCTTACAAACACAGTTTTATAGTAGTCACAATTCGCGCGAGTAGAATTTCTTTATAAATATTGACAGTCGTGTCTAAGATCCTCTCAATGCAAGTGCTATTGATTTTGCACAACATTTTCTACATTGCCAAGCACCGCTTTAGCAAATACATGTTGTCATAATCTGTCAGTGCCCATGCATGATTTTTCTCTTTGGGATAACAGTTTGATCACGAAAAATTATATAAGTGATGTTATTCTTTCACGTTTAAAAACCGCTGTGATATTTGTGAATTAACTACTGTCAGTAACTGCGTGCTTTATAAACATTGATGATTCGTGTCCAGTTTGTTGTGTTTGTTGACGATTACAAATGTAGTATTTTAGATCTGAACAAGAATGATTATTCTTAATACTGAACTGTCAGCGCTAATCGTATCATATTGTATAACAAGGAGGAACACATGACGTGAATTGTTTCATTTAATTAGATTGGTAAATTTGCATTTAAACTGAAACAAGTGATTATTTCATTTCATGTTATACATGAATTATGGATGATATTTCAAATCGGTACGACAGATAATGGTTGCTTAATGCTTTGATCAATTTCATGATTTACACAACTAAAAACAGTGCAATAAAATAAATACAAATTTAAAAGTTACATAACATAGAACAAATAACACGGATATCTGTCATTATTAATTAAAAAAAATGAAACATATTTGGTTGAGACAAATGTGAGTGAATTACTGAACACCAGTGAAGATACCAACACATTCCTGATAGGTGTACTAATACATGTATGGAGCTAAAACCCCATACCAAGTTAACATTCTTATACATAAAAGATTGTATGTTTTGAGCTGACGTCTGCATGAGTCAAACGATAAAGAATGTATGTAGTTAGGTCACCGGGCATTTAACAATGTTGAAGAGAGGGTAGGAAAGATTTTCATCCAAAAGGTCCCCATTTTGGCTACTGAGCGAAGTGAGTTAACTGCTTTTTGCATTGGAGCAAACCTGATATAATGAAGGTTGATCCACAGGTGAAGTATAGCACAAAGGACGGCCGAGATGTCGCTCTGAGCGCTTAAAATAATTAATTGTATACATTTTACGTGTGTTATGTAACGTTTGCTGTTGGTATTAAGAGAGCACGACACTTTGTTCAAATGGGTGTCGAGCTTGAATTTTTGGACAATGAATTTTAACGATTCAAAATTCTTTCGATTTGAATCGAGAGAAAGACATTGCTAACCCTTGCTCACTTCGTTCGCACATAGGGAAAACTGATCGTTCATCTCTGTTGCGCAACATACTTGCGCTAAACTTCACCTGTGGTTGACCATGGTGTGATTTATACACCAGACCCAGCTATAGCGTAATCCTTGCTATACTGCGGGCCAACAAGGATGCCAGCACAGGATGTATGTGATCAAATCCAGATACCTTACATGTGATCCCGATTGAAACATTTAGAATTTTCTTGAGCTTTTGAAGTGATGATTTTAGTATGACCAAATCCTTAGAAAACTCTTGCCACCTGCTTTTCACATTCTACAAACTAATCTATACAAACAACATAATTAATGACAATGGCAATGTTCTGTCTGTTGCTTTTGACTATGAATTTAGTAAAATGAAAATGAGGTGATACGTTTCTTTTGCCAATGAGTTTATGTATTAGGGTTATGCGAAATAATTGTATCACATTCAATGATGACACATGATGTTGTTTCGGTCCTATTCTATCCTCTTCAGTGTATTTTACTGCTTTTATATATAGTTTAGCCTAGTTTAGATATGTGAAATTCAAACTCAACCATAAACCTTTTATCAGATCCATTCATTAGATGGAGAATATATGTGGGTCATCCATATATAAAAATGCTTCAGTAAAGTTAGTACGAACTGTTAGAACAGACAGTTTGAGATAGTTTTGTAATGAATTGACGTTTTTTATCAAGAAAATATGCAAATGCATGCATTGACATATAGATTGAAGTTGTCATTTGTGATGAAATATATATAAACAAATTGGAATGCCCGTTTCATCACATAAATGCAACAGTACTATATATGACACTTCTAAAGCAATCTATGAGGACTTAATCTGAAGTGTCAATCAGTACACAGAAATTGATCACTCAGACCAAAGTATGCATAGCAATATTAATAGGAAGTGGCATTCAGTGTAATTGCATATTGTCCAATAAGGACAGGAAATTAATACCAAATTTTATGAAAATATGTTTTACTTTGTAAACACAGGAAGTTATGCTTTATGAATTTATTAATTATATCCACATTTTTAATGTTTATAAAAGGGGCAGTAGCACGTTTTTTCGGTGAAATAAGTTGGTGAAATCTATTTGAAATATAATGTCACCGATAGTAAAACACCCTTCTCTCTTTGGAAAATCAAGTTAAAATGAGTGTACAGGGTTCCGTAAAGCCATGGGAATCGTTTTTGACATTCGAAATAATAAAATGTATTCACAAAATTGTTTTGCTTTATACGCAACACTGTTATTACCACTATGGCTAACTGGTTTGGGTAATAGGATGTTTTACCCTCTAAACTAAATATAAATCACATAAACTATCATTAGAAATGGGAAATTTGAAAAATTAAATTTGCGAAAAACGTGCTACTGCCCCTTTAATACCAATTGAATGAAATCAAGTTATGTTGGTGTTCTAATGTAACGATATTGGTTATGCTATTTTCTCTATGCTCTCAAATTTTAATATATTGTCATCAGTATTTGTAAAATTTGACAATATCGTTTTAGCCTCAAATGACAGATTCAATGTATCCGATTTAAAAAAAAAAGGAAAGCCTGTGTCCATTATATGATTACCCATATTATAGAAACGTTTACGTTTCATGTATATATGTATACCAATCATACATTGTAAGCATAATATGTATGGTATATGGAGAATGTTGAGGATATCCCAAATAGATAAATGCTTATATTAGATTTCGAAATTTGGGTTGAAAATCACTCGTAAGCATGAATTCAGAAAAAAAGGCTTACAAGATAAAAAAAAAATCATGAAACTAATGTTTAATTTATATCCCGTTCTTGCATGAAATAAATAAATTAAGATACATCCAGTTCATCTAAATTGTATGCCTAATAACGTTGGTAATTATAATTTACAATACATTGAACACATTGATTTCTAGCAATAATAACGGTTTTAAGTGTATTTCTCTATATTATAACACTTCATTATATATATCTACATGTTTGAAGTTACAACGTGTATAAGAAAAGCTATGCACCATTTTTGACAGTGCTTACTTGTTACGGTGTCAATAATTTGAGTAGTTTTTTAATAGAGGCAGTTCTATAACACGCAGATATATAATCTTGTTTGTATGTATAAACCTAACTGGCGCTTGGAATATTTGCTTATGTGAGAATGTTGAAATTGGTTCATATGCATATAAAGAGACGACATTGCCTGCTTAATTACACACTTTAAGCTCCAGGCATGGCTAAATGAAGATCAAAGTCACATGTCCATGCTTACTGACCTTTACAGAGTCAGCATATCATGCAATTTCAGACATTGAAACAACAAGCAGTCCCCATAGACCAGGCTTCATCTTGTTAAGCCGTATCCGGACAACTGAGAGATAGGTAAAATGTGTGTTTTTGTATGAGTGAGTAGTAACTGATCAGCTAAAGGCTTTAAGGACCCACAGATTTGAAACGCTGTGGGTCGTTATGGGACACTGTGGGTCCTATAAAGGCAAATAATGAAAGGAAATACTGAGCTTATAATTTCTATTTCATATCATACAAAGTGAAACTGATTGTTCATACTTTTGTATTTAGTTATGCGATTTTATCTTTTTGTATTTACTTATGCGATTTTATCGTTTTGTATGTACTTATGTGAATTTATCTTTTTGTATTTACTTATGTGATTTTATATATTATTAGTTGTAGTTGTACTAATTGATAAGTTGAGTTTTTAAAAAAAAAACAATTATCGTATCAAGGTGCAAATATTTTTGACAATTTTATACTGTGTTTTGACATATACAATGTTGATGCTCCATTTGAAAGCCCATTTGTATTTAAGGGCAAATAAACGCATAAAACAACAGTTTTATGGAGGCACCAGAGACCCGCTTCAAGCGGATATAACAAAGCTAAATGTGAATGCACCTCTATTCGATTCACCCCAAGTGAAAATCATATGCTTTACAAACTACCTAAAATTGAAAAATTCCATCTAATCTTGCAGCATATGAAACATGCTGTAGTCTGAGGTATAACGTGATGTCTTCATTTGCGCAAATTCAATGCAGAACAAAAACAGGAAAATTGGCAACGTGAATATTTACAAAGCAGTTTTCTCATTCCTTTGATGTAGGGTCTGATTACTAACATACGACGGTAGACCTAGAGGCAACAGAGATTTTACATATGATTTTCAACATAATGTTTCAAGAGCATGACGCTTCCCCTGCAAAAATATGGGTACTTGTTTTATGACAAGTGTGTGACACAATTCCGAAGATATGTATTTTATTGTGAGTGACAGAGATAACAACGGAGAAGATGTACCTAGAGGATGCACTTATTGTTTTGTGGATGTTTAAATATGTTTAGAATGTTTAGATTAAACACCATGAGGATCAATACCTTCTTTCAGATTAACGTTATTGTACCATGGCGAAACTACACGATGAGTCGAACATGCAACATGTGGTTTTGGTTTATACGAGCAATACAGTGGTGAGGCATGAATATGGGTTTGGATTTTAAATCAAACTTACTGCTGTATGTTTACCAAAGCAAATTTGGTAACTGAATGAACTTGTTTTATGTGAAAATTGAGACATTTTCCTCTAGTCAGAACAAACTATATAAAAAAATACATCACCTGTTTTGCCTACAAAAGGACTACAGTATTGTTTTGCAGATTCACCCTGTCATGATCAGCTTGCAGAATATCCGGAGTACGCATCATCGAGGTTGTGCAACTGACAAATGTGCACTAGATGACATAACAAATTGCCATTATTGATTGGTTTTCATTTCGTTATTATCGTTCCTGGTCTATTACATGGGAAATTATCAAGACAGTGCCGAGATGAGTTACTGAGTGCAAAAGAGATTATTTCGATACCTGTTTGTATTGAGTTCATGAAATTGAGTTTTTACACAAAATTGATGATACAGGATCAAAGCAATAATATGTCAGCATTTTGTTTTATAAAGTGGTAAATGCATTTGACGCCTTTGTCATAGTAATGGAAAGTTTTGTTTAACAAATATTGATTTCAGAAGCTTCTTTACATAATGGACACATTATATTATTTTTTATTATCTAGAAACTATCGTAAATCTACATGAAATATGTCCGACCTTGTCTAAATCCTATTAATGAATACTTTCTTTTTAATTCTTTGATATCAAATGTGATAGGAATTTTTCGGGATGGAGCTTTTAAACATTCTATATTTATCAATCTATTATCTAATTTCGACTGTCAATCTTGATTAAACATATTAAAGGTTGTTTCTCGACATTGATACAAGATAAGGTTTACATTGCCAACAGAATGGCTCAACCAAATAAAAACATAACCATGACAAAACAGAAGATTTGGACGTTGGGTTACTTCACTTAAATTGTCTAAAAGCAGTAACATTTTGTAACTCTTTTTCGGTAGTCTATATTCATGCATGCACGTAATTTCAACCAAAAATAATCTAAACTAGGATTGACGCGTCAATACTTAGGTCTTCGAGACTTCTGTTTGACCCTCAACTCCATGTTTGATCGAGGAATGTCACAAACATTGTTCTGTCAAAACTTCCATTCATATCATGTTATAATGTACTGAGAAAACCTCAAAAGATCATAAATTTCATTTTAAATCAAAATGGCGGGAAAACCACGTGACCTACGAATTCGTCATGATTGACTTTTTTGCTTGCATTGTTATAGCCATCTTTTTAAAAAAAGTTAAGTCTCTATGTCAATTTTGAAAATGTTCCCCATGTTAAAAATTCGTAATCGTGATTTTCTGTCATTTTTCAGCCTTAATTGTGACCGGAAATGACTGTTCGCGAGCGATTTTATCATTGATTCCTAAAGACACTATAATGTTCTAGAAACCCTGAAAATTGTGAGATCGGGAAGTTGGAGTAATGTCCCCTTGAATTAGGTCCCGTGTAACAAGTCGCCCAACTTTGAAAGGTCACTGTGCGAAAAGTATTAGGAGTTCACTCCTGAAAACAACACCATGTATTAACCAATGTTTCAGCTACATACACAAATAAATGTCAGATTCGTGGTGCAAGTATCTTCAGAGAAGAAGATTGTCAAAGGTACATAGGGTCCGACACTTTTAAAAAGTAACAAAAATCAAAATGGCGGCTAAACCACGTGACCTAGGGATTCGCCGTGATTTTCTTTTCTGCTCGCATTTAAAAAAAGTTCCAAGTCTCTAGCTGCATTTTGAATTTTTTCTTATGTTAAAAATCGAACTTTAGAATCAAACTGGCCCTTGAATGAGGGCAAAATTCAAAATTCCGCTCAATGACAAAGCATCTTTGCAACATAATTGGCAATGACTGAATGACTGAATGCTTCTGCCGATTAATATTGATATTCGATGCTTTGAACTGGGTGTTCAATTTGTGTACTGATTGACACTTCCGATTTCATCCTAATAGATTATGTTAGAACTACCATCGCTTGTACATTGTATTCACATGCTGAGCCGTGTCAGTTTTTTGATATTTTATAGCTTACAACTAGCAAATTCAATAACAACATGTATTTTGTAAGTTGTTATTACAACTTTCAAAGGTTTAATTACAACTTTCAAATGTGTTATTACAAGTTCAGAATATTTTGAATACCATTTTGTATATTGACGTTTCAGAACAACTAATTACAACTTGTAAAGGTGTTAATTGAAGTTTTGAATGTTGAATAATCACGTTTTATAGGTGTTAATACAACTTGTAATGGTATAATTACAACTTTTAAATTTAAAATTATGTTCATTTTATTGCATTGTTTTTATTATTGTTATTTATGAAACTAGTAAAAACATTGAGCAAACAACATCTGTCGTAGCGATTTGAAATGATCATTCATTTATATATAAAATGAAATGAAATAATCACTTGTAATAGTTTACATGGATATTGACCAAATTACATGATATCATTACACATCATATGTGTCCCTCGATGAAACATAGCAAGGCAAGTACAGCTGGCGATATCCTTCACAATTCAATAATGGGAAAAGCTGTTGTTGTAAGTAATGGTATTTCAGAATTTGTAATCGTCAACATAAACAAAAAAACGTGACATAATTTAACAATGATTACAAAGCTCGCAGTCATGGACGATAGTTAATTAGCCAAAAAAATCATAATGGTATTTCAACAAGAAATAACAACATCACTTTTATTATTTTTTCGTGATCAAACTGTTTTCCTAAGAGAAAAATAATGTATGCATGAGCACTGACAAAGGCAAGAGGAAATGTGTATTTACTTAAGCAATGCTTGGTAATTGAGGAAAGTGTTATGAAAGACAATAACGCTTGTATTGATAGGATTTTAGACACTACTGTCAATATTGAGAAAGCAGTTAAGTTGTATGAAGTTCGTCAATAGTAGTCACCGTGACTACATGTACTTTTGAAATTAAGTTTGTTTGTTATGACACAATGTGGTTGCCAGTATAATACGGTACATATCATATGAATGTATGTCGGTATTTAAGCAAGGAAGAAAAACATCACTTTTGAATGTTATTCTTGATCAAACTGGGTTGTTTGTTTCATGAGAAGAATCATTTACATGACCATGACCATTACCTCTGGCACTAAATTGGTTAAGAGACTACCCTCGCGCAGTCGTACATTGTAGCTCGTGACCCTAAGCCAACAGATCCAAATGCTTGTAAAATGAGATTCACAACATCTAATTATCTCTTGAAAAATATGTTTTATGGTATACTTGTTCATTACAAATAAAAACATAACAAAACTTTTGAAGCTTTATTGTCATTTTTCATTCAAGATTGCCATTGCCTAGCAAGTTCGTGACCTTTGATAAATGCTATTTTCTTCAAGAGTAATCACATGTGTTTAGACAGTATGGTCATCTGGTGAAATGACATATTTTTCTTTCAGAAGTGAAAGAAAACATGTACTTTATACAATTAAATGTTTTACTAATTGCAGAGGAAATCAAATACTTTTGTATTTATTTTTGAAAAAAGTATAGCAAACTTGTTTATAAATTATTTTGAAATACTGTATTCTTATAAAAGCAAATGCAATAAAACAAGTTCATATGTAGTTGTCACTAAGGTAACATGATCCCTGTGCGGCAAAAATAGTCAAAATCGACTAAATCTCTAAGAAAAAAAGCACTGGTGTAAGATAATGCTGAGAATCCAACGAACAGCTCTTGTGATATCGATTCTCCTGATAAGCTTTAACATGTCGACAAACTAAAAGTTCCTCTGTTACCGTGAGAATAATGTCAAGGTCACCAAAATCTAATCAGCCCTGTGTCTTTCCTTGAAGATGATATGTGTGAGATATGAAGAGAATCCGGAGAACGGTTCTTGAAATATCCCGCTGACAAGGGTAACATGACAAAGTAAGTCTCGTTGTGACCTTGATGAACCCATGTGCAAAATACGAAACGAATCCAGTGAACAGTATTTAAGTTATTTAATTTCGTACGGACGGACGGACGCAGCCGAATACTATATCCCAAAAATCGCGCAAAACGAGCGTCGGGGGATAATAGTCATAATTTTATCTATCAAGCAGTTTATTTTAAAACATTTTATTTTTTATATTTTTTTATGAACATTGTGACAAAAGAGGCTTTGTAACAAAAGTTGTGCGACATTCATTTTTATTTTATATATGGCACTATTCCAACTAACGAACGAAGCAAAGCAGACGACAAGAACGGATGAGAAATTAGTAGTCGGAGTATTTGCTTTAACCATTAAAACATCCAGATATTTTGGAGGTAGTGTAAACAGTGATTTTCAGCACATATGTTATGAGAACTGGCACGGTTAATGGGGAATTGATTTAATGCTACTGAAAAATGTATAAATAGTTTGTGTTTTTCAAAACAATAGTCCGGACGTTTCTGAGTTTATGCACAAGTCACGAGTACGCACATACTTTAATGACGTCACGAACTCAGGCCACTAACGAACTACTCTACGATACTACTAACATTTTTGGATTCACTCTAACGAAAACAATTATATGCCATGACATATTTTAGGACAATGCAACTACTGAAATGGTTAATATCCATCCATATTCATAACATAAAATTTTCCATAATATATAACCGTGTAGGTTTGATGTCTTTTATAAATAATATTCACCGGTATCAAGATTCGTACTTATTACAACGTCATTTACAATGCTAAAACTATTATCCTTTGCACCCCACTAGCTTTTAATTATTTGAACATGTTTAGAGGAAGGATGAATTAATACCCAATACAGAAGCATTTAATAAAAATCGCTGTTTTACAATAAATCCATAATATTTCGTCAGATATCCATTTCATTGTAGTACAGTTTTAACATATAACTCTCTAAAATGATTTGTCATTCTAATTAAAAAAATCGTACATACATACATAGTAATGGCAATCATAGACGTGTATGTTTCATTTTCTATTCCAGAACAGTATTTGTAGATAAGCAGCGTTGCCTATTGACGTAAATATGACAATGCTTGATGTATTTACTCGTATGTATAGAATTACATGTTTTCACATCAGCGTTATCACGTATATGAATCTGATCTCAATGTCATTTCCACTCAGTCACAGACATATCATGATTCTATGTATATGTCACTTTCAGTTGTTAATGACAGATGGTATGAAACAGGTGATGCTTGGTGTTAGCTCGTTACTAGTATGTATAGAATTACATGCTTTCACATTAGTTTTATCAGTCTATTAATCTTATTTCAGCATCCTATTTCATTCGGTGACAACAATATTAATGCATTCTGTGGATCAGCTGTATTTTCAATTGCATACGGAATGAAACAAATGCCTGGCGTATGGCGTGTAAGGTTGTCGATTTTATTTTTTCAATAACAAGTTCACCAAATGATGTTAAATATTTATGTATTTTATAACAATACAAAATCAACATGCTTTCGGCCTCTTCGGCACTTAGATGATAATGGTTATACTGTGATATCGATGAGTTATGATTATATTTGACAGAATGTCCAGTGGGCATGAATCGTATATAATACCTGATGATTTTGGATGATATGGAGAATATGATATGTACATAGATTATCATGTGTATTCCTCGCTTGAGCGAAGTTACATGATCTGGATGAATGGCATGTGAAAATGTAAATGAGAAAACGTTTGGAGGTGATTGGGCAACAGTTCATCCATTTGCCACATTGAGATTAACAATGATATTAACAAGGGTCATCAGAAGATGACATATCCCATCGGTTCCTCAAAAATTGTAAAACACATCTTTGACAGATACTTGTGTATCTTCTACCGTACTTCAGTTAGTGGGTATGACAGATGCTGAGTTTCAGGTATGTTAAGGGTTTTAGACTTCTGCTCCAGAAGCAGTCAAAATCAACAATAACCAACATCCCTCTCATGTTTCTATGGAAACAGAAAAAATCTAAAAATATTAAAAGGCACCACTTCATGTCATACAAAGTTTCAGGAAGATATGATAAACGGTTTTAGAGCTGTGCTCCGGAAACGAACCTGTCTCTGACAAAGTCCAAATTAAACAAGTTTCTATGGAAAGGAAAACAAAAATAATTTCAGAAATCTCAAAATATCAAAAGGCACCACTTCAGTTGGTGGGTAATACACATGGAAAGTTTCAGAAAGATATCATGAACTGTTTTCGAGTTCTGCTCCGGAAACGAAATGATTACGGACGGACAGACAGACGGACAGGGGTGATGACTATATCCCACGGTATTACATACCGGTGGGAAAAAAATGAGACTATTTGTGAGATAAGAAAGGCATCAGCGAAGAACATTAGAAACTGTAAGACTGATGTCATGTTATTAATAAAACAATGTTGTCACTTTTGTTGTAAGTGTTAAGCACATTCCTCGGATTCCCATAAATATTTCATTTCATTTTTAAAATATTTGTAATATTAAGTTTCGTCTAACAATAGCATGACATGACCAACGTCTTTCTTTTTTTGAGACTGTATATCTTTTTTGCTTTTATTATAATTTGAAAACTTAATCAGGTCGATGTTAGATGCTGTAAGAGTTGTAAACGTATTGTACACATTCTGATGCATATGCTCATACATCGTACGTTTTAAAGGATATTAATGATATGGTATTTGTTTCCGCTAATTACTATATTTATTATACGTTAGAATTTCTTTTGCGTCTGTGATCGAATAAATATGGATATTTCCAATTCAAAGTCACCAGAAATGTAGTTTCACGACGTTGTTTCAATTATTATAATACAGGCGTGAACTCTTTACAACTATAATGCATATGCTTTCGTAATCAAAACGTAGATAAAACGTAGGTAAAAAAAACTACACCCTATATAACATAGAGTAAAGGAGCAACGGCAGCCACGCATATATGCCGATCTAAGGGTCCATTCAACTTTAGGTCAAAATTAACGCTAAGAATTGGTGACATTCCCAAATGAACGTACGTACCTATCACCTATACAATTCTCAAAACCCAGCTGAGTTTCACCATACGTCAACCCTGAAAATCGACAATATGATTGCCCTTGCTCCTTTACTCTATGTTATGTCGATTGTAGGTATTTTTTACCTACGTTTTGAGTACGATATCAAGTTCCTGTGTTATAGACTGGTATGGTGTCAGTCTGTCCTCTTTTAGAACCACATACCCTAGAGAAATTCAAATACCGTAAATCCTTGAATAATCACACAGCGATGTTTTAATTCAGACACTGATTTGCTCAAACAAGTGCATATCATGAGGTTAAACTTCGCATATATATATGCTTATGCCGGAATTTATTTTGAAAAGGAGATGGCTATTAGTTTAATTACCTTTGCTAAATTTAACCCAACGATTATTCAAGGCAGGCCATTATATATTTGAAAGACTGCTTCGACCCGGTGATTATTCAAGACAGGCGATTGTTACAGTTATTATGAAACGAAATTGGGTTACATCATCAAGAAGAAACAAACACTTCGCCAGCGAAATAATAAGATTTTGATGAAAGCAATATGTTTTATTTACGTTTAGTGTCGGAGCGGAGGTCCCAAAAACATGCACTATAATATTTTCCCACCGGTATGTAATACCGTTGGATATAGTCGTCGCCCTGTCCGTAATAATTTCCTTTCCGGAGGAGAACTCGAAAACGTTTCGTGATATCCTGTTGAAACTTTCCATGTGCATTACCAACAAACTGAAGTGGTGCCTTTTGATATTTTTCAAATTTCTGAATATTTTTTTTCTTCGTTTTCATTGAAACGCGTTGGATTTGGACTTTGTTCAGAGATAGGTCTGCTTCAGTAGAAGAACTCCAAAACTCTTTATCATGCCTGAAACTGAGATGTGTATTACCCCCTAACTGAAGTAGTACTTATCACTCAAGATGTGTTTTACAAATTATGTGGGACCGGTGGGATATGTCATCTTCTGATGATTCTTGTTTATTGTCCCCCGCCGCAACGCGGAACGGGGGACTATGTATTCAGCGGCGTCCGTACGTACATGTTTCTTGTTTACGCGATATATCTCATGAAGCGTTGGATCAAAAATCAATAAATTTGGTGTCTGCCTACATTATGGGTTGACGCAGACACCAGGTAATTTTGGTGACCTTGGCCTTATTTTCAAGGTCACCACAACACTTTGACCACTTTTAGAACTCTTATTAACACGATATAAACATGAACCCAAGCACCCAAAGTCTTAAAATTTGCTGATCATCATGGCACTTTTCACCAGTAATGCAATATATAAAGTAGCTCCAATGATGTGTCTTACTAACTCAATGTCACCGGCGGGGGACATTGCCATGTTAGTGGCAAACACTTGTCTATGTTAATTTGAGCAGTGAAATGTCACCAACAATGGCGATATAATCTTCTTTTTTTTAAAAATACCCTAAACTAAAAATATGCATCACTTTTGAGGAGATCACTCACTGGTTTAATTGATTTAGTAATGTCAACAATATTTTATACAGATGGATATCAAAGCTTCATTGACATTCACTATATGTTATGTCCTAGACAAACTGAATCAGCATATCGTAAAAGCAACGAGTTTTTGAGACAAATGATCCACTAAGCCAACAACAATGCCATCGACACAATAGGGATAACATTTATTTTAATACTGGATCTTTCTCGTCTAGACACGGGCTTAAGTAATAGATAGAGGACGAGTAGCAGTACATTATCGGGATATAAATGTACCGGTTTGAGAGGGTTAGGCGAGGCGTCAGCCGAGCCTAACCCTCTCAAACCCGTACATTTATATCCCGATAATGTACTGCTGCGAGTTCTCTATCTATCTTAGAGCACAGTCAAATGCTTGAGTCGTCAAGAAAATGTCTTAAAATGAATATATTTCAAATGAATTGTCAACAAATTTGGGAAACATTCTCTCGAACACAACATGAAAAACATTGACATTTCTCATTATCATATGCAAATGTTAGGGACATTGACGTCATCATCAGCACTGTGAGCACTGAATTTCTTAAATTGTCCGAGGTGCATGAGGCGTACATTTTATATAAAGCGTAAGAGTCGTGCTACAGCATAAGCGTCGTGCTTGAATCACGAACATGCATGATTTAAGCACGTTTTTATTCAGCAACATCGAGCAGTAATACATTTCATTGCCTATAAAGACTGGGTGGTTTTTAGAATGAATCAGTTCACACAATGGCTTCATCATGGACAGTCCAAGGACAAGTACACTATTCATTCAGGAAAGGTAACTTTACTATTTTACTCCTTACTTTTTAAAGTGTATATTTTTAAAATTATCAAATGCATTTTTAAAAATTACACTAAATTGGTTTATTTGATAAAAGTTATTGTCTTTTGTATTTCAAATATTTTTGTTTGTTTGTTGAGCTGTATTTATCAATATGCGAGTTGTACTATCTATTGTTGCATATTCTATTGTGCATCCTGTCTATATTGCATATGAATGATTTCAGGTTACTGCAGCAACGAAATTATACTCGAACTATGGGAAAGAATGTAACGTCGTACTGGACATCGCTCGGACGTTGTGTGACGATACAGGGGTTTTATTGAGACGACAATGCAGCCTCCATCCTCAACACCCCAAAAAGGTACTTTTATATCACTTTCTTCTCTTTTTTATGTCGTTCTATATAACGTCTGAATATTTTTTTTAATATCGTGGTTGAAAATATATAAAACATTGGTAACATGGTGTGATGCTTGTCGTTGTTTCACTTACTCATGATATAAATGAAATACACTTGAAAATTACCAATTGACCTCGCATTACTTGCTTTAGTTACATGATTGTATTCTCTTTTTTTAGGAATATCAAGCTCCTTAATATAGAAGACCCCCATCGACGACAACGACTTTTTCCTTTTGGAAAGGGAACACAGCAGATCATTTGTCAATGTAATAAGTGTTTAATTGTGTATTATCCACATAAATAAAACAATCAGTTGACACTGTTTGTTGTTTTTATGGAAGTCTGTGAACCAGTTTTATGAGCATGATATCCGAACGCAACCAGACAACCGTACATCTATCGGGATATAAATGTACTCCGCGTGACCATAATACAATCATATGATTGGACGAAAGCATTTGACTGTGCTCTAACGAATGTTTCAGTACATCACACCCAAATGCTATTTGTTATCACGCGAAATGATTTTGAAGATATATTATTGTTATTCATGATCTTACAGTCAATTGAGTTGACATGAAATACCCTGTTCACAATTAATTTAACAGTTATATTCAAATAACCTTGCAATGTCTCAATCGAAAAACTTGTAAAATGGGTACTTTAAAGACTTCATACCAAATTACAAATACGATGTTTGTTATAAAACCCAACTAGACAAATGCGATGTGTGTTCTAATGAACAGGTTTTCGGTAATTGCTTTTTTTTGTAAATGAAACACAATTCTCAGAAACATGCAAAGAACACCATGACAATTGATAGCTAATTTAGTAGGGAAATCATTTAGATTTCGTACCGAAGTCATCGACTGTGCCATAAAAATAGTTTTTGATGCGAAATATGAGTTAGAATGAGCATGGGGTGGTTTCGTCGTTACATCCCTTTCCTTATATATAGTAATGGGGTATGGTCTATATAAGTATATGTCTTCCAAACGCTGTTTCTAAGCGATACACGCCCCTGTTCATATCTACGTTCAAGTCTGTCTAAAGGAAGGACGCATATCAGCAATACAAATATTTACAAATCACTTTGCTAAGGCCTTTGACATGGGCCCTGATTTTAAACATACGACAATATCAGACATCAGAAGAAAGTGAAAGTAGGACATATGGAAACCATGGCTATGTAACACACTCTAAACAGCAAAATTGGGACATTGGTCTGTGATATGTCTGTGACGTAATTCCGAAAATGCTTTTCTGTCTCTCCTTGGTTTCAATAACATCGATGACGTCAGAGTACAATCGCATGTGGTAAACTTTGACACAGAAAAATGTAGATAATTGATGTATTGATTAAAACAGCATCCAACATTATATCCCGATGGCATGATGAGTTTAGAGTTTTATTTTTAATGTCACGTACACTTTTTTAAATATTTGACTGACCGTAACTGTTAATTCATTTTATAATATCGTAGACCAGTGTTTTCCATTCGTTGAGGTGAGTTGGTGTTTAACGCCGCTTTCAAGAGTATGTCACTTACATGTATATGCTAGTATTATGGCAAGGAGAAAGCCCCCAACGCAATGTCGATATGCATTGCAGTGAAACCTGCGAGCATTGGCTGGAACAAGCCAACTATAAGTGATACTACGCTGAAATTCAGTGTAGCATTAATGCGTGTAGAACAGTTCTCTACTGCAGACAAATTTCCCCGGGCCTCTTGATCAGAAGCCGAACTTTATGGCGTGGTGTACCAAGTAAACTCATCGGCAAAAGAAACTTATCACCTCAGTTGATTTTATCATATGTGTGATTTTCAATTGCAAATATGCAGAGTTTTCGAAATGATAATCTAAAACTGAAAATTACAGGTGTTTCATCAGCAGTCAAAGAATACTTATACATGTCTTTTTAATTTAAAAAAAAATAAATTTTAAAATTAAAAATTCTTCAAAAATTATTTTTGATGATACATATAAAACATATTCTATGTGAAAATTGATTAATGCGCCTGATTCTGCAAATAATTACAAAATTGTAAACATGGTAGGGATCATGTTGGTGGAAATTTCATTTCTTATCCCTGTCTTCATTAAACAAAGAAATTGTAACTAAAATGTAACCACAGTCACCAATTATTTCATCCAAACTACTGCAGATAAGTATTATTGTATCTTGTCACGGTCAAATACATCCGATTTCTTTTAAATATTGCATTAATCAAAACCAACTGAGGTGATAAGTTTCTTTTGCTTATGAGTTTAGTTTGCAAACTCTTTTACAAGATATTGGACCTGATTGCAACAATATGCAATGGACATCTGAGCCGTATATAGGACATCTGGAAGCAGTATCAAGGCACTTTAAACTGAAGAAATCGGTCAATTGGCTGATGACGTAACTCCACTTTGCTTGTAATGTTTTTCAATAACATTTCTTACGTCAGTGAATGCACACCAGAATATATACATAACGTGTGTAAATGTAAACACAAATATAAATCAGCTTATATACATGTATGTTATTATGCCAGCAACCTGATATTCGACGTCGTGTATAAGTCGTGCTACAGCCTAAAAGTCTGGGTTCAAAGCTTGTCTCACTTCCGCCTCTGTAATTTGGTAATAAAGCTACGCCCATTTACATGTATGCCATTGTTTTTTGTATTACCTGGAAGTTTTCGCAGAATTTCACTAAAATGCTTTGGGCTTATTTATCAACACAGTAAACTATTATAACCAATATATGTTATATGTAAGATACACCTACGTACCACATAACATCCTTCTAGAGACAAAGGAAATTCTTTATTTTACATTCTATACTATAGTTTGTTAAAACAAAATGCCCATTTATGTATGTCATTGGAATTTACAATAACCATTTAAAAGAGTTCGTAACCGTGGATTACATTCAGTCCTGTTATATGTGATTCAAATATTGCAATTATAGAATCCCTCAAAGATATGATCTGTGCATTGAGGATTCCCTCTGTTGTAATTGTCAAACTAGCTTCACACCAACACTCTTTCAGCAACCGTCTTGTGACAGAATAATTGACTTCCATCGCCCTTACCCACCACGTTGATGGATGCTGCTGTCGCATTCCACAATTTACAACGTTCAACATTGACATATTCCTTTTAGCAAACAATACAATGTCAATTTATGAACAGTGTCAATCAATGTAATTTGTTCTTTCCCGTTTTTAGGAAATTCTTAAGCACCAAGCCTCATCACTAGAAATAACATTGGTTTAACGCCTCTCTGTGCACCAAACACGTTGCTAGAATAACAAATCTCACGCGTCTGACGTAAACTGTGCATGCCTTACGCCTTCTTTGTTATTTGTGCAATTGCTGATCGAAGCTGGGACGAAAAATAAACAAACCTGCTATTCTCAAATATGTTGTCATGCGTATGTCCTTGACACTACTACTTTCATGGTAAGAAAACGAGATTGTCCGGATAACAACGTATTTAGTGTAGTTGTTAATAATAACGATGTTATTATCCTGAAAATATATTTGTATGTATATCACTTCAGAACAGAAATATTTTCTGGATAACTTCTTTAATGTGAAAATACACGACGTTTCGGAGTAAATGCTCACTCCTTCACATTCCATCTGATGGAGTGATCATATACTCCGAAACGTCGTTTCTTTTCACATTAAAGAAGTTGTTATCCCGAAAATCGTCCTGTTCTTATGTATACCACTTCTAAATGCCCCTCAAAGACCTATTTCATTTCAGTTCTCATACAAATTGCTACCACTTTCGAACCACTGAAAATTCAAGATAAAATGATTTGCCTTAAACAGAACGTTATGACAATTCTTTCGTTTTCTTTTCCTTAACCTGCATTCCATGCGCCTGTCGTTTGTGAAATGAGTTGGAGTTTAACGCCGCTTTCAAAAGAATTTCGCTTATATCACGGCTTCTAGTACCATTGCAGGGAGAAGGCCCGCAATGTCAGAGTGAAACCTGCGAGCATCGGCTGGAACTAGCGAACCGTGGGTGGTACTGCGCTGAAATTCAGTGTACCACTGCAACAAAACCTTACTGCATGTAGAACTGTTCTTCACAGCAAGTTGCATAGCCACTGGTGGGATTCGAAACCCGGACCTCTTGATCCGAAGCCGAACGCCCCATGTGTGGTATGTGGTTTCGACAACTGTTTTTTAACCCATTAAACGGACGTATATTTGATCATGCCTTTTTAAGTTGGTTCATGCCATACTTTCGTATTTGGTAGTATGTTCCTACTAGAACTTAATAAATAAATGATATCTGACATCTTCAATACAAAAACAAAGACAATGTCTTCAGGGAAACTTTCTATAAACTGTTCATCTTCGTCGACGAAAAGTTTATGATCGATATATGAAAGAATCACGAAAACATTGTCTGGAGCTATTGTTAGGGCAATTTTCTGTAAATGAAATCTTAAGATGTTTTGACATTTCCAAGTCGAGCTTAAATTTTGGCGTATTTTGTGTAACAAGCTAGATGTATATGTACAAAAGCACATTCTAATTATATCTTGAACTACATATGTATGCTGGATGTAGTAATTTAAGTTTTTCGGTATTACTAAGCTCTTCTTATTAAAATTGAATTGAAGACAAGTATACCCTTAATGAACTTCAATTATTCAAAATTGTTCAGTAATCTAAACGCCCAATACACATGCGCCTACAATGACAGCCATATATACTTTTATTTCTCTTCTGTTAAATGGTGAGCGTCTGATCTCAGCGAATACATGATTATGCTGAAACTTTTGATTTGTCAGAAGTATTGAATAATGTTCTGAAATTATCTGATATATTAGCTAAGGGATAAACAATATGTTATTATTGGTGGATACTTCATATTTGTAATCGTTGCAATATATCAATTTTATTTTTGAGGGCCAATATTGCCTCATGACATAAGGATAAATGAATGTCCTTGTTATTTATTTTTATCATTAATAACTATATACTCTACCATCCACAATCATTCAATCATATCATTATTAATGCATTGGTTGTATAACCAAAGAACATTGGTCAGTTGTTAATGGTCTATTATCAGGTTGACACCATCAATAAATGTGTGTGGTGGATATATATATATATATATATATATATATATATATATATATATATATATATATATATATATATATATATATATATATATATATATTTATATATATATATATATATAAAAGACAGATTTGCACATTGCAGTTTTGTATAAAAGACAGATTTGCACATTGCAGTTTTGTAACATTTGAACAATTTTTTTTGGAGTAATGGGTTGAACAAAAAGTGTGACGGACGGACGGACACGATGACCGCTATTTACACACGACTACTTCAGACTACTTCATAGCGGGGGTATATTATATCAAAGAATTGGATAGAAAAATCCTTGATTATATTGATTTCACGTCAATTACGTAAACATGGATTTTTAGTACTTTCCGTCGATATCTTAATTCCAAACTACATGTATGTTTTTATCCGGGGGCATCAGTATTTAACAGACATATCTTATTTGTATGTACGATGCAGACAAGGAAAAAAACAGAAAAGGAAATAAGCAGTGTAAATATTTACAAAACAATTTACTAACGCCTTTGATATGGGACCTGATTACAACCATACGAGGGTAAACACAGAGGAAAGTGGGAAAAAGCCTATTCGTGTCAGACATCTTGAAACGATATCAAACCTACTCTTAACAAGTATGGGTCATTGATCTGTGCTAATGTGTTAGTGACGTAATTGCAAACGTGTTTGTTCTGTCGGCTTGGTTTGAATTACATGGATTACCTTAGATATCATATAAACTAATTGTGTTTTTGTGCTTTCTCCATTCGTTGTTTTTATATTTTCTTAATGTGTCAAACATACTCTGTACTATGGAATGCACTTTTAAGTTCGAATACTTACTGGTTTTTTTTCATTAAAAGTTCCATACAGGATCACAGAGACATCAAAATATATTATAAAATACCTATTCAATTAAGAATATACAATCAACGTGCAGAACTGTTTAATAAAGTTACAACGTCCAATAGGAGAAATGCTGTTCTATGAATATGCGGTTAAATTGTCATGCTGATGGTTGATTATATGTAACAGTATGTTGCATTTTACACGCTATGTTAAATGCCGAAGGGATTTTGAAACTAATGAATTGATATAAACCTGTGGAATTTGTGAGTTATCATTTAAAGAAAACGTTCTTACAAAATATATGAATTACACATTAATTCATGGTGAAAAATTGGAACTTATGTTTGACCAACATGCTCACATGGAGGGACTTCAGGGTACAAGTATAGAATTTGAGACACATCTGGTAATAGTATTACCGTAACCCCTATTATACGTGCATGTTTATTATTGCACCTGTATGTGACGTAATTCCAACATGGGATGTTTTCAACAACATGGCTAACGTCAGTGAGCAGATGTTTGAAATATACGTGTATATGTAAACACAAACATATTTATATATTTTCATTCAGAAAGACTGTGTGAAGAACCTGATATTCGTTTTCCGGAAGTTGTCACGAAATAGTCAACTGATATCCTGACATGATGTCCTTTTGAATAACATTGCTAATTTTCTGCAATGGCATTCGAAAGATACTTGATTTCATGGTGTAGAGATATTAACATGGAGTACAACCATAAACAACAACACATTGAATTCGAGTTGGTAGTTTGGTATAGTGTCATGAATTTAACTTGGCACAGTTGATTCAAATATATTCTAATACAAGACGTTTTCACGTGCGATTTAGGATACACTGAATAAATAAAAGCATGCCCTCAACATGCATTTGATACTTACTATTTCACTAAGATTGTACATGTTGACAGATGGTCAGATATGAATATGATATCATATTTATCATTTTATTTATTTATCTAGAAATCAAATGATTCCGATGAGTATCGAAATCAAATAACAAATCTAGCTGTACATTAACAATTGTGTAATACATGCATGCATACTCATTCATATGCTTTGTGGTGACTTATGACCATAAAGCAATATTATATAACGGATACATACATGTAATAAGAGACAACGTCCTTAGACACAACACAAGATGGACAATGACTATACAGTTCTAACTGACATTTTGTTAATATCCAATACACAGTAATGTATATTATTGAAATTTAAAATAATTATTTAAAGATAATCGTAAATATGGATTGGATTCAGTCATGATATATTTCTAACATGGACAACCGTGAACGATAAGCAACAACTACAAATATATTTTTTGCTTACATGGTTCTTTCCGTCATAAACTTTACTCCAAATCACTGTTGTCACCACCAACACTCTTCCAGCTTATATATGTCGTTACTATACCTCTATTAAATTTGTAAGAATATCATCGGCCAGATCACACCACGTGATCGAAAATTTTTTTGTACATTGACCCCCGATTCCAGTGATGAGGTCAGTTTTGTGACATGAATTTATGTCACTGACCTGAGATATTGACTCGTCATGTGATTTGTCACGTGACTGTTTGTTTTCACGTTTGCTTTCAAGATGGCGTCAGCTGATGGATTCCCTGATTTGACAAATAAGCAAATACATACTATAGCCTGAAGCAAACAAAAACGAATTTCGGTATAATAAAACACTTAATTGCTCATGGTGAGGTCATTATGTGAAATACAAGGACCCTCGGACCTGACTCCCTCGGCGGTCTGACCACCAATGCCCTGACCTACTGTAGTGCTAACTCATTCAGAGAAATGATGGATGGTGCTGTCGCATTCCATATGATACACGGTTCAACATTGACATATTCCTTTTAGTTACCATATAATGTACAATCACTGCTACTAGGTTTTTATGTGTATTCCTAAAAGTGCTTTTAGTTATGCATTATCATCTCACTGAAAGTAATACACATGATTTTCAGCGTTTTTCTTAACAAATACGCGAAGAATGCGCATTTACTGCAAAATGGAAAAAAAAATAGTTAGGGATATTTTGAAATTATAAATAACTATGTATTTATAACTTGGTATCCTTAGGAAATATTAATCATAATCCATTCATTATCCCAGCTTATTGTGTCAAGTATAGTCCGAGTCTGTTATTTTCGTAGAAATGTCGTCGACGCGAACACAGTAAATTCTTACGCCGACAAGAGTACGAGGTACGAGCACTAGCATTGATCCCTTGACTATTTGTTCTCTATTTTCTGTGCATCCTCGTCGATTTTCAGACGTTTCATTCTGAGGCTGCCAACTCATTACCTGGATCATCCTTGTTACTGTGTGTTATACATACATGTACATGACACGCAATGTCATTGTCTCACAGTACCCACCACGTTGCTCGATCAACATTCACGTCTGACATAAGCTATGTATGCCTAACGCCCTGTTGGTATTTTGTGCAATTACTGATCCATACCGACACCCAAACAATACAGATGTATAACATACCTGCTGTTTTTTTAAGATTTGTTGACAGCAGGGAGCGTCATTTGTTTTACTAACATTTGCTAGATTGTAAAAATCATTGCCTTTTGGAGTTGTTTCGAAAGTATATATTTATCTATCTAG
Organism: Gibbula magus; assembly: GCA_936450465.1. NCBI lineage: Eukaryota > Metazoa > Mollusca > Gastropoda > Trochida > Trochidae > Gibbula > Gibbula magus. The sequence goes on from OW388297.1 coordinate 52,700,112, forward strand.
ATACGGATTTGGGACATATTAGGTTAGATGAGGTGAGTTGAGGTTAAACGCCGCTTTCATGAGTATTTCACTGATATCGCGGCTGCTAGTATTATGGCAGTGAGAGAGCCCGCAACGCCATGTGGCTATGCATTGGGGTGAAACCTGCGAGCATCGGCTGGAACTATGTTGAAATTCAATGTAGCATTGCAAACCTTACTGCGTGTAGAACAGTTCTCTACTGCAGAAAAAGTTGCCCCGGAACTCTTGATCCGAAGCCGAACGCGCTAACCACTGCGCTATCCCGCCCCCCTATGGACATATTAACTTGTAATCGAGAATCGTAAATTTAAAAACATTTTTAAATAAAGAACCACGTGTACGGTTATCAATGCATGCAAATTACTTACATCATCGAAGATGGATTCAAGGAAACCCATCTGCTTCTTCACAAACATTTATTAAGCTAAGTAGAATAAAAGAGACTATTGTTTGGAATTGGAAGTTTTAATGTCAATTCTATTGTTACAAGTTTATGTATATTCATGTGTGTGATGTCATTGTTTTGCGTTTCTCCGAACAGAGACAATGTTGTATCAAATAGTGAGTCATCAGATAATGGCCAGTTTTATGATATTCAACAAATCTACGATTTATCCTAATCAAGTGAAGAAGAGTAAATAATTCGTTTATTTTCATTGAAATAGTTCATGGTAGGTAGTGAAGAAGAAACAGACACAGTTATTAAGCTCTAGTTTTGTTTATTTATAGGCATACATTACACCAGCTAACAATAAACGAGCTGTAAACATCATGGGTAGGTCAGAGTATTTACATTAGATGAAATAATTTGAGATGATCATGGAAACATGATTGAGACTGTTTATAAAGCGCCCACATTGCAATTACAGCTGTATTGATACAACTTGATAATAACTCTCCAAGAGAGTGAAACTCATTCTGGTTTTGGCCACGTACTCAGATTGATGTTTACAAACCCACACATTGGAATTATGTTTGTATTGATAGAACTCTGCAATAACTCGGCAGGAAACAAAAGCATCATTTCTGTGCTTTGCTTCGTGCTCAATCTGTTTAGTCAATGATAAATAATTAAGCAACGTGTACTGACAAATTCTGAAAAAACATTAATTGAATAAAGCATTGATGGCTTCATGTTAACTGTTTGTAATGTCACCAAGGCTTACGTAGAAATAGTATGAAGATACACATTGGTATTGACAGTATTTATTGACAAAATAGACATATGCCAGTTCACAAACAATAATTTGCAAATTAATCAACGAAGGTTGTATTCAAACACATCATTTCCTTGGATATCACGTACACCATATAATCATTTTCAGATCAGAATTGGCAAAGGGATAAGTACATCATCTACAACGACAGATTTGTATGCATTGAAGTAAGTAGTTCAGTCTTCAACCGGGTTTTCCTTCAGCTGATAGAAGGAATATACCAACTCTAGATGTTAAAAGCCAACTTATTAGACTTAAAGGAAAGAAGCCACTCAACTTTTTGCGATCACAGGTGACATTGATGTCTGACCTTTCTGACAATGTGAGAACATATTGGCTGTACGGAAATGGGAAGTTAATTATTCTGACAACTTGATTCATGTAAGAGAAGGATACTATTGATGTGAAATATAAATGACAATTGTGCCTTTTTATCTTTAACTACAGGAACCGGAGACAATTCCGTAGAGACAAACAATGTGTTCATTTCGCAATCTATGTTAACGCATTAATATTATATCGCTAACTTGTTAAAAAGGTCCTTAGAAGACCTAAGAAACGGCAATTCAAAGCTAACACTTAGACATGAATCAATGTTAATTACTCTCTGAATAAATGACATTGGTTTTTGTCAATAATGAGGCATTAAAAAATGACAACAAATAATGCTTGCATTATATTTTGATAAAAGGGTAAACCGCATATATATATTTTATGTGCGCTTCAATACTGACTGTTCAGCAAAAAACATTATATATGTCATCGTTTGTCAAGGGTGTTTTTGTGAATATATAGGACAAACTGAGTGTCTCAGAGACAGAGCCCGAGTACATAAACAACAAATAAAATGTCCAGAGACTCGTTGTATACCACTCAGTGCGCACTTGGACACCTGTGCAAAAAACAAAGAAATTAAATTTAAAATATTTCCTTTTTACAAAATGGAAACAAATGATAGAATGGTGAGACAATTCAAAGAAGACTATTTTATTAAAATATTTAAACCCAAACTTAATGTTTAATAATGTAATTATGTTATACATTATTTACTCTGTTGGGCCTACATATACAATGAGTCCGCTACCGCTTGCTATATTATGACGTCATACCATTGTTACGTCACTATCATTGTGACATTGTAACGTCACAACAGTCATTCTCCCTGATGATACCAATGCAACTAGTTGGAGAAAAAAATGGCTCTGTGTTTTTTTTTACTTTTGAATATTTGTAACTGTATACTTGTCAAACTTTTTAAAAATGTTGTCTATATATATATATGTATATACTTGTGTAAAACTTTCAACGCTTAACTAACGTTTTGATGTGTTTTGTCAAACGTTGAAAAAGAACATTCATCATAATGATGAGCTAAATGATGTCTCATTCACAAATGATTATGGTAAAATTAAAACACATAACACTGTACATGTATTTGGATAACTCGTTCCTGGGTATCCCGATGACTGAAGTACATGTATTTAGAAACCAAAATAAGTTTATATTATGACATTGAAAAAGATTATCTAATTTTATGGAATACCATTGGTAAATACTATATTGGGAAGGCTACCGGAAAACCTGGTCGGTATTGAGTCAGGGACAGGTTCATTAAAAATGATGTACACCCTCTAAACAAAAAATAATCATCAAATTATAACTAGGATTGACGAGTTAATACTTACGTCTTCAAAACTTATGCTTGACCTTGAACTCCATGTTGGACTCTCGGATATTTCATCATTTCCGCTGCTTTAAAATGAGCCAATAAAGATGTATCTATCTTCAGTAGTGTTTTTACAAAAATTCTCCCTCCAAAGAAACTACCCCTCTGAAAATGGAAAAATTCACATATTAATGGACACCTATATGATGTTACTCATGATTAAGACAAAATGGTTAATATTTTCATACTAAAGTGTAACATATACATAATTTAGTCAACGTTTGCGATGTTCAGAGCTTAACTATCAACTTTTTGATGAAAGGGTTCAGCAGAAACATTGTTGTTCTTGAAATTGCACATACGAAGATGTAAATATCAATATATCAATATCGCAGGTATGATACTTTGAACTTTGCTGAAAATGCCGATTTTCGAAAAATTACAATCTTCTATGACTTGTCAAACGTAAACTATGACAGATACATGCTTGAATGTATTGTTCTTAACAAATGATGTTTCCACTTCAAAATGAGCTATTAAACATGTTGCTGTCTTCAGTAGTTTACGATCGAATATACCCTTAAAAAAATCCCAAAATAACAGAATATCATATTTTTGGGCCAATGGTTTAATTGTGGCAAAACTATCAACTTTTACATGAAATAAATGTTAAACAGAAACGTTTCGTGGTCTATCTGGATCATATTGCAATAAGTATATTTGACATATTGCACAGGTTATAAATGATATTACTTTATCGAGAAGTACAGACTGTTACCGAAAACTATCATTTTGATTATAGTCGACTTAGTATATTAACGATATGGAAATAAAAATAGTGATTTCTGATCGAAAATCGGACAATGAGTCAAAAGTACTTTTGGAATATTATTTTTAACAGACAAAAAGATAAATTTAGGTTTATAATGTTTCATAGGTCACATAACTCATGTGTATGTATGTGTATGACGTGCAGTTTCGGTTTCTGCACATGCATAATGATGTTACTCAATTTCATATTGAAACTAGTTATTATGACATATTTGGTGACAAATTTTTGGATAAATATGCAAGCTCAGTGAATTTATCTGTATTGTAGACAGCACATGTTGTGAGTTGGAACGTATTAAAGCCAACAATGTTTTTAGGAAACACAATGGATGCACCATATATTCATATATATATATATATATATATATATATATATATATATATGCGTGTGACGCGGATTCACTACTCATGTGCCTATTCTTGATTAAAATGTCCCATGGAGAATTGTACTTTACAATAAAATAGAATTGTTAATGTTGTTGAAATTATTTCTTCTCATTACTATTAATTTAAGGTGATATAGGTCTTCTCAAGAGGTTGACCGAAAACAAAAGGTGACGTTACCGTCGATAATGTGATATCATAGCCACGTTGTGCAGTGCATTCAAACACAATCCATTATATTCATTGGGACTGCAAGCACAGAGTAAGATACTTATTGCTAGTTTTCTTTTAAATCTTCGGACAATTTACTTGCTTCTTCTGACCATGCTAATGCATGCGTCAGCACATGTAAGAAATACTAAAAGGTACGGGAACCAATTGCAAATGACCGTGTTCAAATGTTTCTTAAGTTACCGGTCAGGCAAAATTTAAAAGATGATTGTAGGAGTTCCAGAACCATGGAATCGTTTGTTTTCTGTAACAGCCAATCAAAATCCAGGAAATTCCCATATGACGACCCTGTGTCCATTTGCCCATATGGTTAATAAACCGCTGTATGTTACATAATTACTAATATTACAACTTAGTCTTAATAGGATATATGTATTAGTCCACCGGCCAATAAGGGTCACCAATGGACCCCCCCACCCCCCCCCCCCCCCCCCCCTCCCCCCTCCCTATGGCAGAACGAAACTATGTTTTTTTAAAGCCTTGACATGTCTATAATGCAAATATGAGTGGTAACAGTGTATAAACTGGGATGAACTTTGTCGTTTTTGCATATTTTCATGGGTACCCCCCTCAGCGACATTTTCTCTGAAGCTACACACGAAAAGGTGGATGTCATCATATCTCCGGTTCAAATTATCATAGAACCATAATCTTGGTATCTAAATGTATGTTTTTCAGGTCATAGAATTCAATGGTGGTCTTTTCAGACACCTATCATTGGTAATTTTGATGAAATTTGAGCTTTAAGTTGCTAAAGTTCGCGATTTATGATTCAGATCTTAAAAGTTCTATTTTCACCTTCTTTTCAGTTTATGAATGTCATTATTCACATTATTTGTACTTTATGTATTTTTATAAGTACTAGTGGCACTTATTTGTACTTATGATTCACATAAAAAGGAGCCAGAAGACTTGAGAAGCCAGTATTCTACTTAAATTACCATCAAAGGAAAACACGAAAACTCATGACCTTTTGGTTTCAAGTTGCGGTTGATACACCTTAGCCATTAGAGCTTGGAAGGGATAAATTGAAAGGGAATAAAGAAGAAAGGATCCACACATGTATTCCTCCATTAAAAAAATAGCATAAAAGTACATTCTGGGTAGTTAGATTCAGCTTTTTTTTGGACATCATTTATTTAGCACAAGTCATCATCACAGTCACAGTATTGAGAGGTAACATCCTCATCATAGTCATCATCATCTGATCATCATCATCATAGTTGCCACTTGGCTTGACCTGGATGTTGCTCAGCTGCTCAGGTAGAGCACTGCTATCAAACAAAAATGGTCAACAGTCCATCCATGATTCTCTTTGACATTAGGAACATCAGGTTTGGCAACATAAGATTCCTGGTAGTTGACACGTTTAATATGTTGCTCCATGCTTTAGCAAAAAGGTGGCACCTTTCTCATGTCTTTATGTTCCTGGGTTTGTCTAGTTCTTCACAACCATAGTCGTTCAGTTGCAGGTAGTGACGTTCATCAACACTTGCCTACCAAAGAGAGCACAAGTGAAATCAGCCACTTCATCAATCAGATCCGATGGAAAAACCTTAGAGTCACCTTATCTGGCAAAAGATACTTGAAAATGGACCATCTTCTGAAGGATTTTCAGAGGTTTCAACTTGCAAATCTCTTTGAAGCAGCTACGAAATCACATCCTGTGAATGCATTTGACAACATAATAATAATTTTCACAGTGTCCCATCCTAATGAATGGTTACGAGTTGTTCACTCCTGTAGAGGTGCCTCAGAGTCATGCTCAACAGAATGTGTTTTGGTAACTTCCACTCGCCACCAGTTGCAGCACAGCAGATGTGTTGTCCTATGCATAGGATGAGTCGCTGAGCCATTGATGTTTTGTGGAAAGTCTGTTCAGTGAAGACAAGTCTCACTAAGATTTCCAGTTTTGTTGGTATGTGTGTGTTTATTTCCAAATCAAGTACATTTGGAGGCCACTTCAGCTTATCAGCTTCTTTAGCTTTAGTTTTGGTGGACAACACCATACAGCTTCATCCCTGATTCCCCGAGTACATTGGATGCCAAGTTCATACCCAAGCTCTGG